>VNWY01001164.1:0-19648 GCA_009869845.1 Pseudachorutes palmiensis | reverse complement strand
TAAGGTCAACATCGTCACACGTCACACTGAATCATGTCCCTTCAACTCTTTGGAAAGTGCTGCAACTCAACTGGAATACGGAATTTCAGTACCCTGCGCTCCAGCCAGTTGCTCTATGTCAAGCACGAGTTCCATGAAATCATCAAATGGAACCGACCTTTGATCCCACCTTTATGGGGCTCCCAAAGGTCAGGGGATACAAAAGCTCTCCTGAAAGTTGATCCAAATACGATTCGCAAAGAATTCCAACCATTTGCGGAACATATTGACAAGTAGGTTGGCATATGTAAAGGGACGGGAATGAAATGCTGTGAATGCTAATGACGTCTTGATTTTAGACTGCCTGAGGTTGACCGGAAGATATTTACTTTGGCACTCGGGAAAAGGAGTGACACAACTGCAATAATTATGGATGAAATTACCAGCCTTACCAAGCGCCATAAATATGACGATCAATCACCTGAATACAAAAGTACTTTTTACCATTTTCATAACCCGACTTAGTGAATATAAGCTGTTTTTTAAACTTTAATTTTATTTTAGTTGCGAAATGGACGGTAAAGATCCGGAATTACCAGGAGTTATTTAAGGAGAACCCGCGGTTCTGCAAAGGCCGACAAAAGAGCTACGCCAGGGAGTGTGTCCAGAAGCGTCATAAGCACTTGACCTTTCTGAAGAATCAGGATATCAAGAAATTCGAATGGATTCTGCAGCTCCTTGGTCTCATTTACAGACCGCTTCCTGAGTAAACTCCCACTTTAAGTTGTCTTCCCACTGATTTGTGTAATCAAAATAACTTCTTTTCTAGGGTCTACGAGCCCTTGAGAAGAAACCCGGCGCTGAAGAAGCTTACTGACATTTACTGCAATGCCATCCGGTCACAGCGTCTCTATGAATACAAATTGGAACTCCATTCTCAGAAAATCCCGTTTTTAGAAGAGAAACTTGCAGTTTTGAATCAAATCAAAGAGGAAGAAGAATGGATGAGACTCCCTTCCTCTGTGGACGAGGATATCCAGGAAACTCTCAAGAGAATAGAAACGTTGAAGAATAGTCATGAAGAAATCAAGCCTGTAGAGCAGATGGAACTCATCCCAACCTTTCATGTTCCAGACACTTTGTACTGGGTCGGAGAAACCAAAACCAGCGTTCGATACTAAAAGGCAAGACCATATATACAACTTTTTATTATCCAGTTAAAAGAAGGATGAAATTAAACCTTTCAGTCCTCAACCTTGAAAAACGAAAGTGAGCCAAAGTTATCAAAAGATTCCCAAGAAGCTCGGTGCGTTAGATTTTAAAAATTGTAATTGGCAAGGTGCCTTCCGATCTTGGCTCGATTGGCACCAGTGTAATAGGCACTTGGGTCAACGCTAGGACGAGCGCCTGGAACATCTCCGGGAAGGCTCCGGGAACCTCCGCCGGGAAGCCGACCACCGTAGTAAGCGCCACCGCCCTGAGCTTGCGCGATGCGATAATTTGTTGAGAAAATTCCCTGTGGCACAGAGTCCACCAGAGTGATGACAACGACGCTCAAAAGCGCCACCACGAGTACCTGAAAATAATCCAAACTCTGAAGAATTTGAATTTTTTTTAAATATTTGAAAACTTACTTTTTTCCAAAGCATTATGCGAGTTACGACTTGTCCAGGAAAAGGATGGGGAACTTGTGGTGAGAGAATTCCAGGAGCACGCGGCCAGGTTTATGGTTATTAAGAATTAGTAGGGAATACATAATAAAAACGCGTTTTATCTCAAGGTCATGGTCAGGTTTAATTCGTTGACCTTCGTCATAGTCCCAGACTCAATTAGAATTAGGTAGAGGGTGGACACCTCTATTTCATCCTGTCTCCGACAACAATTGAGCAGTCATGCTTCGATGCCTCTCAATTGTTTACGCACGACACCCTCGGGCCCCTTATTTGCATAACGAGATCGTAAATCAACTTATTTAGCAGTCAACTCTTACCGTG
This sequence comes from Pseudachorutes palmiensis, assembly GCA_009869845.1. Taxonomy (NCBI): domain Eukaryota; kingdom Metazoa; phylum Arthropoda; class Collembola; order Poduromorpha; family Neanuridae; genus Pseudachorutes; species Pseudachorutes palmiensis. The sequence goes on along the minus strand of VNWY01001164.1, from coordinate 17,675 downwards.
TAATTATTGAAATTAGCCAAAACCAATCAAAAGGATTCCTTCTTTCCTTGGGAGGAGCTGGGTTTATTGCGATTGATTTTTAAGTAAAAGGCGACGATGTGCTGTAAAAGCTGACTACTCAAAGCAAACTGGAATGATTGAATAGGGCAGGATGGGGTTCACGGCTTCGATTGTCAAGGCTGTGGCCATGCAGTCACCCGCTTCAGAACACTCTTCCAGCGCTTCTAATACTTTACCAAGGTTATACCTAAAATGGAAATGGAAATCAAACTTACAATCTGAAATGAGGATGTCACAGTATAAATACCATGTGTGATGGTCATAGGGATCCAACTTGAGCGCATCTTGGAGTGTTTTCTCAGCTAAACGGTGTGACCCAAAGTAATGCTGCATAAGTGCAAGGCTCTGGAGAGCTTTGACATGAGTAGGCCTAACGCCCACTGCGCTCTCGTACCAAAGTCGTGCTTCAGTGTAATTCTCCAGGTGTTCCTCAATTTGTCCTCGCTGAAAACAAAATTCAAGGAGTCAGCGACTAAAGTGACTAAGTTTTACTTAAGCTTACGTAGAACAGCACATCCGGATGCGCTGTAGAAATTTGTGATGCTTCCTCAATAGAAAGGGCTGCCTGAGTGGGCTGGTTTAGTTTCAAATACAAGTCCGTCAACATAATCCAAATGTTAATTTGGGCTGTCCAGACTAGCTCCCCTCCATACACTTGAGTCACGAAACCCTAGAATCATGAGGTTGTAATTTTTAAATGTAATCTTGAAGTTTGCGTTGTTGAAGCATTTTACATTCACACTGACTGACGATGCGATTTCCGACAGGGCTGATTCCGCTCGGAAACCCGCTGTGAGAGTTCCGGTGTTAGTTGAGGAAGCTGCAACAGAAGCCGCACGGAATGAAGCCACCGCTAGATAAGAAAAAGATTTTGTCACCCAACACGTACAAATTAGTTGCCAGAACGAATTCAAACTTACAACCACCACCGTCCCGATCTGTAGGAGACAAAGGAAGCTGGAGATTTCCAAACCCTCCGAATGTTTTCGTAGTACTCTGTTCTGGACTGTCACTGCGTAGCGTTCCGTAACCGTCTTCGAACAGTCCTTTCCACACAACCAACATTTGTCTAACAGTTGTGAGCGCTGCCTAATTTCCAATTAAAAAGTCAGCTAGAAATCATGGCACAATGTACTCTGAATTTACATCAGGGCCGAAAAGTTTCTGATCCAATGCAGACTTCAACTGGAGAAATCCAAGATGGTCCGGGTACTCATCAAGAGCTTCTTCGGTGACGGCAAGGGCGTCCGAATAATTCCGTTGAGCAGACAAGAGAAGAATTATGAGCTGAAGTGTAGGTAAATGAAAAGGGAATGCACGGAGGGCTTTGATTCCTACATTGAAGGCTTCCTCAATGTCCCCTGTCCAGGCGAAGACCCTTGCGAGCCAGTGGAGTGTCAAGTGGTCATGGGGGTCCATCTCAACCGCCCTTTGGGAAATTGGGAAAATTATCCACAATTACTTTCTTTGGAATTACACTTACTCTTGTAAAGAAACTAAAGCCAGACGACGAGCATCATAGCGCTCTTGGTTCATGTGTTTCTCAAATGAAATGAGAAATTGGCCAATCCCTTCGTAGAGGAGTACTCGACATAGCAATTTTTGACCTTGACCTTGGAGCTCCATATTCTTTGCTAACTGTACATTTTGCATCCCTTCATTTGTCTGTAAAGATCAAAGGCTCCGGTTAAATTCCATTGCGGATCTTAATTTCATTACGATTTTTTATACCGAAAGTTGAGTAAAGAATTGTTGAGCGGCGAGCAAGAGAAGCGCTGTTGGTTTCTTGCTAAGATTCGCTGCTTCCACGAGCGTTTGACAACTTTTCCTGTTGTTACATCCGGCAGCAACAAAGGTAAGAGCATATTGTGACCAGATGTGAGGCTCTTCGTAAGAAAACTTCAGTGCTTGCTCAAAACCCTAGAGGTGAAATCAAAAACTCAAAATCCAAATCGGTTGTATTACTAAAATGCTTCAAGGTTTTTTACACACCTCATTGACCAATCGGAACAGTCCCCATCTTGCCGTTGCCAGGCATAAGAGATCATAAATACTGGCAGCATTTGTATTAGCCAATTTCCTCGCTTTCTCAAACTCTGGAGCTTGATTTAGAACACCTTCTTTCACTACCAGGGACTCACTGAAATTGACAAAGTTGATAAGAAAGAGAAACGAAAGGATGTGGGGATTCTTACGCCAGAAGGAGCGTGAGCATGACATCTTCGCCTACATTTTGAGGAGTAAAGAGACCAGGACTGGAATGGAACTTGATATGAGTTCCACTAATTTCTGACGGCGTTAGCTTGCTAGGTACGAATTTGTATCGAAGTTGGATCTCCGCAAGGCGACGATAAAACATGAGCCGTATTGGTGTAAAGTAATGCGTATCGTAGGAACGACATAGCTTCTGAATCCGAAGGATAGCCTCATCAAGGTTTCTATCATCAACATGGATTTCGGGACCACGTCGAATTGACTTTTCCAGGAGCGGTGGAGGACTTCGTTTCTCCCAATTTAGTGGATGATGAGGCGACGTAGTTCCGCCTGGAAATAGAAATTAACATAATTTTAAAAATTGGATCTCGGTTCCACAAATAGGTGAGAGTAAGCAGCATTTGGTGTAACACTGTGAAACCGCCGAAACTACAACACACTTGCAATTAGCTTGTGCAAACTGTCTAAAAAAGTGTTTTAGTCGTGCTAGAACACACTCCACGACTAGACTATGTAAAGAATGAAAGTGGATGAAGTACCTGGAGAAGAAATGGGAGTAGTACTATTATTGAGAGTGACATTGACATTTGGAAAGGGAGCGTTACCAACTGATATCTGTGGAGGGTATACAGCACCAAAGATCTTCTCTTGGCCCTGGAAAAACTGGATAGCCAAGTCCCCTCCGCGGTTGTAGCACCGTAGAATCTCTTTTTTACGATCGGCCTCACTTAGGCTGTTCTTTCCTCGCAGCGATTTCCCAACCTAGATGAAACAAGCTCATGTCAAAAGTACTTTAGAACCACTGAGGAAGTGACAGAGGATTCTAAGCACAAAACGCCTTCTTACTTTCTCCAAGCAGTGAGCTCGTATTGCGTGTGACTCTGCCATAAGCTGGAGATTCCTGACACTCTGGCCTGTCTCTGAGACTCCCATGATTCCAGACTTGTCCAGTTCCTCCAGGGATTCTTCAAATAATCCAGAACAGTAGTACACTTTGGCCATGAGAACTCGGACGTCAGTCTTCAAGCCAGACTATAAAATAAATGAATTAATCAAAATCATTTAACTAACTTTAGTTTAGTTTCAATGCAGAGTTAAGATCTAAAGAATACCTGGTCTCCGGTATGACTCAGTACCAACTGCAATCCTTTCTTGACATCGATTAACCCCGATTTTGCTTTTGTGACGAATTTCTCAACCGGATGGCTCTCTTCCAGCCACATTTCCAGCTTAGCTTCTGCATGAAGAAAGTTTGCCAGGATGTCACCAGGGCCAGAGTTCACTTGCTTCCCAGCTCGACCTGCTTCCAGGAGCTCCAGGACTTTCTTCCAGTCACCCATGTCTCTCGCTCGCTCAATCTCATTCTCGCTGCCCTTGACATTGGCATTGATCTTGTTCGGCTTCTGTGTCATCGTGGGGGGTCAGGTCACTAAAATATCAGAAAAAATTATAGAAAATAAGCACACTAGTCAGCTAAACTTTCCAAAAAAACCTAATCCAAAACACCTGTGTTCAACTCACGGATCTGATTACCTTGTGAAAGCTTCGTCAAGTGGCTGTTTAGCAGGTCAACCGGTGACCTCCTTTAGCAAAAACATCCACACGCACCTTTGTCCTCTGCAATTAAAATTTTATCACAAAAACTAGATTTTATTCTGACATTTCCTCAATTAAAATTTTAATTATTAGCATGAAAAATAGCGCCCAGGCTCTGCCCTGTCAATGAGCTTATGCGAGGGAAGGCCTTCGTAGCACATTTCATTGATACAGTAGGAAGATTTTATTCAATTGATCAATTTATTCCTTGACAATTATATTCATAGCTTCCGGTAAGCCCATGATAGTCAGTGACCAGGCTTCGTCTTATCTGGACATGGTAATGGAGGCGGTGTTTCGTAACGCAATGAAGTAGTATCGGTGAAGTCCACCCGTCGCCCAACGGAATGACCCCTTGAATCATGGCGTCTCCCTTCCAGCCAACGCACAAAAACAGTGACCTGGTCATCGTCTGTTACGTGGTGGTCGACCCAGTGCTTTCGACTGTCAACATCGACCAATGCCTGTGAAAGCTTTCAAATGTTCGCCAATCAACGTGGCGAAAGGTCTCCAAAACGCTTTCAACGACCGTTGATCTCCCTTTCGAACTAAAACTAATCAACTCAGCTACTCAGCTCAAATTACCTTGATTTAATGTTTTGATAATTGAAGAGTTTTTGTTCTGGACAATTATTTATAGCTTGCTGGAATTAAGGCTGGAGTTTTACGCCCCCTCCATTGCCACAACGGTCTGGGCCTCGATATGATTCAGTCCTTGGTCCACGTGGATTTTGAGACGTCCAATGTCCTCTGCAGTGAGGAATTTGTAAGCAGTGGGGGAGCTCGCGACGATCTTGACGATATGGAATTTGACCATGCCACATTCAATGTTGGGTTCAATCTTGCGGTGAAGGAGGAATTCAACGACACCTGTGTTAATGAATTAACGTGAGCGATGGGGTTTACTTTTCATTTGTGTTTGAATAACCGGGGATTCGAAGGTAGAATCCTTGAGCCCATTCCAGTCCAGCAATTGCAACGAGGAATTTAAGGCCACTCAGTCTAATTTCTGGAAATGAGTGCTGGACGATGGAGAAGAGAGTTGTCAGTTGGGGGAACACTAAACGGAACCACCGTGGCAAAAACTCGGGACCTTCGTCATCCTGAAAACAAAATTTAGAAGCGATTAAAGAGAAGGAATTGTGATAATTATTTACGCCAATGGATCCGAAGAAGACTGTGAGAGCATCAATGAGGCGACACCGAAGCTCGGTAGGAGCTTCATTCAAGAGCCAACGGAGACGGTCGAAACTGCTAATGAAATCTAAAAATTATGAAATTAGCAGCTAGATAAACGTTTGGCTAAAAAATGATTTGACCCACTTGATTTCTGGTTGAGGAAGATCTTTCCTTCGTGAGTTGAGCCAATAAATGCGAGGGCTTCGACGGCTGTCAAAAAAGATTAAAATGAGCTATTTGAAGGCTCATATTATCAAGCAGGTATCGTTACATTAAATATCGCATAGCAGCTTACCCACGGTGGCCAGTGCAAAGTCATCGTCACTCGTGACCACGGCATCGATGACGACATCAACCAATTCTTCCGGTGGGACTTGTGACAGTCCCACTCTTCCAATAAACTTTAAAACCCCAGGAAAAATCAGTGAACTCATCATAGCGTCTTCCTTCCAGCCAACGCAGTGACGCTGAACTCTGGTCAGCGTCCCTGTTTTATCGATATGGTCCACCCCGTGCTTGGATTCGGTCAATACTGACAGAATTTCCAATCCATTCAACTGCCCCAATGGATCATCCGTGGAGAAAATGATTTCGCTCAGAGGCTGGATAAGAAGTCGATGCTCTTCAATCCGTCCCAAATGCTCGGATGAGCAATTTCCAAAGTTGGCGAGTGTCTCGTAGACTCGGAACTTGATAGTTTCAGATGTCCTTGGAGAATTGAGAATTGTTTTGAAGGAAGCGATCCCAGCAAGGCCAAGTAAAAACTCAAATCCATTTGGGGTCTTGACCAAGTTCAATAGGAAGGAGTCAGCCACTTTGTAAACTTTCAAGTCGTCGGATGAAATCTGATTGATTGAAGCAATGATCAAATCTTGATATCTGAAAAGTTGTAGTAAAGTTACGATTTTGGTAATGTAATCTCATGAAGCAAAACCCTCGAGCCCACAATTTCCTTATCGATCTTACTCAGTGCAAAGGAGATCCACACATTCGCTTCCAGAATCGACACATCGCTGAAGCTATCAAAATTAAATAAGTACAATTACCAGCAGAACCATAAAAAATGGAACGCCAAGGTGGCTATACCTGAGCGAGTACCAATGACCGAACAGGTCCACTTGGATGCTGAAATCCCTGGAGAATCGAGTCATGATATTTCTGTAGGCAATCGCTCGAGTCCACCACCGTCATCAGGTGCCTCAGGATTTTACAAATGGTCTCAATTTCATCGCTGTTCAGCAACAAAGCAAAAGTCAATGTTAAACTCCCAAAAACATTAGTAAACATAGGAAATGTGGAAATTACTCATCATCGCTGGCCAGTAACTCGAACAGAATGTCAAGTGAGGTATCACCCAAGGCCTCGGTCAAATCCTGCTTGGACAGACTTGCAATGACTGTCATTAAATTATCCAGTAGATCCTTTCGCTTGGAACCATCGCTTGTCTCCGCTTCAATCTTCTTCAGCAATGCCAGAAGCATCGCTGTCGGTGTCGGCTGGTCCAGTTCCATTTCCATCAACTAAAAAAGAAGCACTAGCGACAAGTAAATTACAATTAAACCCAAGAATACCAGTTGCAATAAATGTGCTGATTTTTCATACCAACCTTTTCACTAATTGAAGTGACCTCTGACACTCTGAAACTAAATTCCAACTGGAAGCTAAACAACAGTTTTTAATTGAAAAACGACAAAGCCGATTTTGCTAAAATTGCAAAAATGACAAGCAAAATTCGAAGGAATTGAGAACGCGGTGGGCGCTGAAAGCTCCATATCGCTTTCCCCCAAGCATAAAAATCGCTTCAATTCCGCAAAACCCTCAAAAAATCAATAATTCCGCAAATGATTACTTCCGGACCGGACATTTAAGTCAAGTTTAATTGCGAAAATGAGTTACTTAATATCAGATCCAAAACCGACTGGCAAAAGGCCTAATTTCCGCTGAACAATAATTGAGCTGAGGCCATTGTAAAAAAAAGTTTTGAATATACCCCTTACAGTCCCCCCATTTTGAAGACTTTCCTTCGAAAACGTTTTGAGGAAAATTGAAAAAATGACTAAAAATCCCTGGACACCGGCAGGGCTGGCTGGACACTCTCATCCTTGTAAATTGACGAATGAATTATGAATTTATGATCCTCCAAGACACCCGATGCAGATGAAATGTTCAATCATCAAATGGTTATCGTACCTGACAATTAGACAATTGACAACAAATTATTCATCGCCAGGTCAGAGGTGAATAGAACTTACTTTTGAAGAGCACAGGAACCACAGAATCCATGTTTGCATCGAAGACAATGGTTGAGGTGGCACACTGCAGTCTCGCAGTATGAACAAACTTCAGTGGAGTTAATTGAGTCCATTGGTTTATAGCAAATGTCACAGTAGGTCGGAATGACATGGATTTGACCATCCTCCTGAGACAACAGGGTTCGAGTATCGAGTACCGTGGGTACTTCCTGGAACAACGTCTGAATTCCCTCCATTCTGTGTCGGTGTCAAACCGTGGTAGAAATTCCTTGCTCCGATCCTTAGTTTTGCAAGGGTTGCATCTATAAATAACAATTAATTAGCTAAATTAATCGATTAATGTCCCGTGTCAGGATGCCCCTTGATATCTTACCGTACACATTTTCACATTTGAGTTTCTTTGATTGTTTAGCGAGCCAAGTGTCTTCATCTATTTTCCGCTTCTCCCCGGGCATTTTACTGGACACTTTGTGGACATGGACGCCACCGAAGAGCCTCCGAGGTCAAGTGTTGACACAATCAGTGAAGGTCAATACGTCCTTATCCAGCGAGGAGAACAAAACAAACTTATCCAGTTCAAGGCAAAAGGGTATGCGGATTCTCTTTGAAAATAGCTTAGCCGCCAATCAGAAAAAAAGCCTAACAAATCCCCTAGCAAATCTGCTGTAAAGTTGAATGCTGGAAGCTGAATAATGTCAGAGGTCGAAATGTAAGGTCAGTTTAGTACAATTTTGTCTTTTCAGAACGCTGAAATTCGGACGAGGTGAAGCTCTGCAAGAGATTGAATTGGCAAATGCAGAAGGACTTCCAAACTATTCCAGTTTCCGGATCATCCAAAAGGAAAATGTACCAAAGAAAGACGGAAAATCTAAGAGAGTCTTCTACTTAGAACCTACAGAGGTCACAGGTCAACCGGTGCTATTTGTACCACCAGGTATGTGTGTAACACAGCAAATTCAAGCCAAAACGACCTGTAATTGAATCTTGGACTCTGGTGTTTTCTAGATAAAAACTTGGCCAGCGGCAAGGACAATCGGAACTTGAATGATGACAGGACAAACCAAACGCTTGGTTATTCGGACATTGCTTCCCTCCGTGATCAAGGCATTTCCGGTCCTGAGATTCTCGACAAAATATTAGTCAGCTCGAAAACTTTCAGTCTCAAAACGGAATTTTCGCAAGAGAAATACTTGAAGAAGAAGGTCAGGTCTTATGGAGATTATCTGCTCTTCGTGAAGCCCACGCTCAGAATGATAGCAGACTATTACTTCAAAATGGACGCTGGAAAAATCATGTAAAATGTGAAATGTAAAAAGTCGGAGGATAACAATTGATGGGTATTTTGTTCCACAGGAACCTAAGGGCTGATTCACTCTCGCAACTTCTAACTTATGGGAACATTTACGCTGGAGGAAAGTACATTGTTTACGAAACGGGTTGTTTTGGGCTTGTGATTTCTGGAGTGCTCCAGCGCCTTGGAGGGAGAGGTCTGTGCCTTCATGTCCACACCGGAACTTCACCACAGCGGCAAGCATTGTACTCGATGAACTTGTCAGCAGACGAATTGAAACCACTCAGGAGCCTCGACGTGTACTTTATCATTCGGCAAGGGACAGTGACCTCAGACGAGAAAGGACTGGAGGACGAACCACCAGCCGAAAAATCGGGACTGGAGGACGAGCCACTTGCCAAAAAACCGAAAGTGGCACCGGCAGAAGGGGAAGAATCAGAAGATCAGCCCGTGAACTTGTCAAGTGTCAACCGATCAGAGAACGAAAAGTCAGCCTCCATATTTAAATCTGCGGGCTTTGACGGTCTCATCATCTGTGCGAAGGAACATCCTCTCGGAATCTTGCAAAACTTGGTTCCGAAAGTAAAATCTTCCTCTGCTTTTGTAGTATTTTGCCAATACACGGAGGTAAAAATCTTCTAGCCTTGCCATATTTCTTACAATTTACTAATTTTGGATAATTTGTAGCCACTGCAAGAGTGCTTCACCTGGCTCAAGGAAACTGGGCGTGGAATGAATCTGAACATTTTCGAAAACTGGTATCGTGATATCCAAATTCAACCTGAAAGGACTCACCCCGGAATTAACATGAGCTCCAGTGGAGGATTTATCTTGACAGGAATCTACATCGAACCATAGCCGAATGGTATACAGATTGAAAAGCATTTTCTTTATAACATGTCAAAATCCGAAAAGTAAAACTACCTATTGCGAGCCAGTGGAGGTAAAGATCGTTCTGTCATAAAGTCAATTAATCATCGATTGGAACCGTGAAGACTTCATCGTCCTCATCGTCCTCATCGTCGTCTCTGGAAATCATGAATGGATTCACGCGAGGCTTTGGTGGCGTCAGTGGTTTCTTCTCCGTTTCTGAAAACCATAGATAAAACCCACAAATCAATTATGCAAAAAACCTCTTCTTGAAACTGAAAATGTCAACTGAACTTACCGTCAGGAAGTAAGTCGATAGGAACATCGTCTTCTCCAGCAGCTCCACGACGAGAAACAGGCACTGTAAATGCCGATTCAATCACGAAATTCTTCCTTGGTGATCCCTTGCCAGTGTCAACAACATCAGAACCTGATCGCGAAGCAGATTTCCGAAATGGATCGTCATTGTCGTTGTCCACACCATGGGTGAAATTGGTTGGTGTTGCAAATCCCCTGAGCAGAGCTCGACGACACATTTCAGCAGCAGACGGCTATAATTAAAGAAAGTCAATTTCAGTTAAAATTTGAATTCAAGGTTAAGTTACTAGTTCACGTCTCACGTTCACATTCTGATCCGATGCCGTTGGTCCAAGTAACACAGATCGCTGAAGGTTCGAATTCAATGGAACCTTCGAGAAAGCAGAACCTCTGACTGGTCCTTCATTCTCAATCTTTGCTTTCTTCGTCAAGTCAGATCGCAAAGGAAGCTGAGGAAGGTGTCGCTTTGGCTTCAACAATTCCAGGCGCGTCGGATCTTCAGGCCCTTCAGGCTCTTGGCGTGCCAACGTGCTGAGCTTGGTATTGATTCGTTGTGGCTTTTTGTAGCACTTCTTACGAGGCTTAGTAGCTCGAGGCTTTCGTGATAAAGACGACGGTGGCGTAGGAAAGGTCAATTTCCGAGCCACTGGTACTGGAGTGCTTTCAGAGGATAAAGCAGGTGACGGAGGTGATGCTGAAGTGCCATTGGTGACAACGCCATTCGGGGATTTCCCATGTCGTCGAGGAGGTGATGATTCCAATGATAACTTCTTTGCCTTCTTTTTCTCATGTTTGTCCACTCCAGTGCCATTTGCTTCAACATTTTTCCTATTCACTTCCAAATGCTCCAGCTCTGGTGACGGAACTTTCCCGTTCACGATGACCTTTGCTTCAAGTTTTTTACAATGGTTTCCGGAATGTTTACGCTTACGTGGCACTTCGTCGTCCTCCAGTGCCGTTGGCCATGCATCCGAGTCACGGTATTTGGGTTTCTTTCCGAGCTTTGATGGCGATGGTGGTGACCTGGAGTCTTCGTCCTGGAGTCTGGAGACCACGACCTTACATGGGCTAACAACGACACAGCCCGAATTCGTGTAGCAAATGGTCTCATCTCCAACCCCAGGGCATGTCGTCGTCACCTTGACTGACCTTTACCATTGTTATGACTGCAAATTAATGAATTGTGACCTCACTTGACCTCTAAAATGAACAGTTCAAATTCTAAAACGAAATGTCAAAAATCCGACAAAAAACAAGTGTGAAAAATGCAAATGGTGAGGAACAATTTCATTTGAAATTGGCGCTCCAAAATCTCACTTGGGGCAAAACACACCTCTGCTTTCTCAACTGGAACAAAAACGAAGCGATTTCGTTTTGCGCTTTCGACAGCGAGCAGAGCGAGCGCCTGCACTTATAGCACCCTGCGTAACTACGGGTAAAACTGTAGTTCCATCTGAAAACAACGAACGGAAACCCCAGTTCGGCCACTTACTTCTCAAAATTCAGGAACAAGATTTTTAGAGTGAAACGTTCGACTATATTTCAAAATTTGACGTGATTTGATTTTTCGTTACCCAAAATTCTCCAGCGATGGCAGGTCACGACCAATATGACGGATCACCTCCGCCATCGACTGCCGGAGGTGATGAAGACATTGCTGAAATCAACTTTGGAAAAGAAGCAAAGGAGGAACTCCTTAGACTTCATCGACGCTTCCGAGCAATGGAGCAAGAGCGTCAAGACTACTCCATCCAATCAGGATCCACGCTGATTGGACAGCGTCATAGGCTCAAGTATTTCGCGCATGACCGAGAGGAAATCCTCACTGACCTCAACAATGTCCAGTCCTTACAGAATCAAATGGTGGATCGTCAGACGGCTCAAGTTATTATGGCCCTTTTGGACAATTTCATCGCATATCAAGAAGCGATAGAGCAACAATTGACAAAAATCGCTGAAATGGATGAGCAAGTTAACAAAATCTCAAAGCGTGTTGTTCTCCAGAAGCTAAAAGTACAGGCAATATTTGGTCATTCCATGAGTCTCCCACAGTCCAGGAAACATCAAAATGTGCTCGAAAATCGACTATACAGAGTAAATCGGACTTCAGAAAAATTGAATTATTGAAATGAAGCAATTTTTTCTAATACTCGCAGTGTACCACTGACTATGACACCCAGGTGACGAAGAATGCCGAAGTCCGGAAGGAAATTGACATTCACCTCAGTGATAGAAAGCGATTCTTTGACAAGTATCGAGCGATCAAGAACCGAATTGTTATGATGAAGAATCAAATGTCTGATTTGGTCGATGTCGCTACAACCACTTACGACCAGAGGTAAGAGATCTTCGAACCAGTATTCCTGTTTAGAGCTAATTTTCCAGGAAGTATTTTAAAATAATCCAATTTTGGATAATTTAAAGGGAAGATTGCTACAACAAGGTCAAGTCGCTTCGGGACTATAACGAAAAAGAGTCGAAAATCCACGTTGTAGAAATGAAGGCATATCTCCGCCTCCTTCACAACGACGAAAAGTCACGAGCCTTTATGGAAACGAAAACAAAGGAAAGGACGCTCATGGAAAGCGAGGATCTTCGGCTAAGTAATAAATGTCATGATTCAACTGCTGGAATTGGCTAACTTTGCAATTTCCTTTTGCAATTGTTTAGAGCGTCAGCAAGACGCAAAAGAAAAGTACTACGACGACCTTCTTAAATCCTATCGTAAAAGCTTCCGTCACATCCTTGACCTCTCTGACGCTCGTGATGTGGATTCGCTCCTTCATCGGTACCTGGCTCAGGAGGACTTGAACTTTAGCCGGTGCCAGTACTTGAGTATATTGAACAGCGAAGCAAACTTTCTCCAACGAGCTGTGGATGAGCTCAAGAGCGTCATTGAAGTGAAAGCAGAGGAAAGCCAGATTATCAAAAGAGAGCAAGAGGAGACTTTAATCTTCATGGAAAATCAATTTACAAAGACAATGAGTCTCCAGGGTCAACGGAACTCTTACTACGAAAAGTGTCAAGCAAGCTTGAACCTGCTGCTGGGGTCCCTTCAGGAGTCATTTGTGGGTATGAAATGCGACCAAGAGCCAATCATGGGACTCCTTGGTAAAACTTTAAACCTGAATCTCTGAAACTAACCATAAATCCCTGACAATTGAGTTATAAAATAACTTTTATCGTATACAGGAAGTGGGAAAGCTGTGACCCTTGTTCCTGCCAATGTCGACATCGCCATGACCCTGATAGAATCAAAGATCCAGGAGATCCAAGAGGAAGACATTTTACTCGAAATGCGGAAAGCAGTAGAGCTAGACGGGATCCCAATTACGACTTTTAAAATGAAGTCCCAAGCGCACCAAGTCCATGAGAAAATTAGTTCGGGTCGGAGGCCTATGGGTGGATTCATTAGACCTAGCAGTTCGACACGCGTGGATCCTGGGTATAATTAGAAACAGGAGGATTAAAACCTCCCATGTTCTTTCTTGATTTAATTAATTAACACACTAATTTATTATTGCCATGTTCTGTCCCTATAGTGCGGATGATGATGACGGAACTCCTTATGCTCAGCGTCCCTTGTCCTTTGATGAACTTCGGAATCAGCTCTTGCACAAGTTCAAATTCCAGAAATCAGATGAGGTCGAGGTCGAGGTCAAAGCATCAAAGATCACTGGAATGCTTGAAACATCCTAAATTATTACAGTTTTACAGTAAAATTCCAATTCATGTGCAAATTATAACTGAGAATGTGCAAATTTTTTAGAACGAAAAGACATCAAGATATTTTCTTAACCGCTATGAAGTTGCCCAAAAGCAGCAGTTAAAGAGTTGTGCAAAACCCATTTGATAAATGTGAAATTGTGCGTTATTTCTTAATTAATTGATATTAGCAATATTGATTTAAATTGGACGAAACGCTTTGCCTAAAGTCAAGCCACCCTGTTCTTAGCTTACCACTCGAATTCAGATCTATGGTTTCCTTAATTATAGCAAAATAACATTAGTTGAAAAGTGAAATTATTTAGAGAATTTAGAAATCTAAACTCTAATGAGAACTATTAGATTGCAAACGTCTTTTTGTCTTTTTAGGCCTTTTGTTCGCTATTAGACCCAGAAACTTTATTTTAGGCCGTTTGGCTACTTCTGCCTTGAAATTAATTCAACCTTAATTAATTTCTAGTTTAATTAGAAAGTTTGAGTAATACTGAGTTATAGGGATGATTTGGAAAATTACTTTTAGAAAATCACACCTTCATTTGAGACCCATTCGTAACCCACAAAGTGCATAGTATTGCAGTTTCACAATTTGCCAAAAAAACAGCATAATTGCAATTTCTAAAGGAAAGGATTTGCCTTAGAGGGTAGGTTAATCTTCATTTTCTTGTAAATATGCCAATTCTGCCGGAGAAAGTGGCTTTGTGACACAGAAACTTGTACAAAGACTACAAGAAGAGAAAAACGATTAATGAAACAATTAAAAATGAAATTATAATTTAACTTTAGTTGTAAATTACCTTAGTAAAATATAGATGATCAATGGGGAGTAGAGGACGAGTGTAAAGAGCCACACCCAGTGACCTAGGCTGTTTCCATATCGAATGAATCCAATGAGCCAAAATGGAGTTACAAAACCAATGAAGAGCATTATGTTGAATTTTGTCTGCAAACGATTAATTTTCTTTCCAATCCTCTCCAGGTCCTTGTCATCCTTTTCCCTGTGGAAAAAATGCGAAAAAACTTGAAATTAGTTTAAACTAGAACAAGGAGAAACGGTTATTTCCTTATTAGTAAGGTTAGAATTGAATGAATTACCCGTCACTGGGCGGTGGTAGTTCCATTTCGAGCACAACTGGAGAAGGGTTATTATCCCCACTCTGCCGTCGATCCTTTGGATCCGTCAATTCTGTCATTTCTGATAATCGCTGATTGGCCCTGGTCATTGCATATCACTGGCAGTCTTGGTTCTGAGCAGCCATCGTTATTGTTCACTGGAGACTCTGGAAACCAGTGGACTGGCAGTGTGTATTGACACTTTTGGCGTCACTTTCTCCAGCTGCCAAAATTGTGAAAGTACCTTGTCAAAATTCACAGCTGTGGCTCTGCTTTCACTTTTTCTTTTAGGTAGTTAGTAATGGTTTTTTTGAGGTTGCTTCTGCTCTCCCGCATTCCGTGCGATGTGATTGGACTCTTCCGGTTGGAAACATCGTTTCCAAGCTTTAGCTTGGATGTGAGATTCCGTGTCTGGCGTAATTGTTCAAAGGAGTCCAGCAGAGCTTGTGTAGCGCCTGCCTCCAGCCAGCATGGCCAATGGGAAATGCTCCAGTGGAAGGAGAGGAGCAAGGCACCATATTCCAGGATCTAATTTTCTCCATCGCTGCACTTTCTCCCAATTCCTCATTGGGTAGGCACAGGGAGCTGGAAGCGAGCCTTCTTCCACCAGTTTATTATTCAAGAAGCATTCCAGTCTTTGGTTGGTTTAGATGGATGAAACTCTGAGCCTCTTTTCCAAAGAACAATAGACCTCAAGGGTCATCCAGGCGTGGAGAATTGCTCCACCGTCTTTTGAGGTCACAAGCTCTAGTCCCCAGAGGTGAAATTATTGACGGAGAGGCCTAAAAATCAAGAGCTCATGTTGGACTGGACAAAATATTAAATACAATTTTTGTGTAGCTTACCAATTCAGAAAATGCTGGAATCAGACCAATCCTACTTGTATGAATCTCAACTAAATGAAAATTTATACAAATCCAGTTACAGTTTACAAAATTTATTTCCGTGGAGTAAAGCAAGGCCTTGCAAGGCCCAGGGTGATATCCACGTTTAAGTGTCAAATACTTGAATCTTTTTTGAATTATTATCATTTTCTGGAAACAAATAACATTTCAGGGCTAATGTCCTTCTACAGGTCAATGTCCTACGACTTTAGAATTTAAAAAAAAACTGCAAAAAAAACTATAAGTGGCAATGGCTTAAATGCTTATTTAAAGTTTCTACCAATTTCATACGTTTGTTGCAATGAATGTACCCGTCAAATTCCGGGTCAATAAGGCAGTATAGGGTTTCTGATTTCAACTTTTTTGTGACGTCTCCGGAGTTGTGTGGCCCAACCACGACGAATCTAAATTAAGATTGATTGAAATAAATATCAATACAATAACTATGAGAAGATATAACCCCTTCTTCGAAAAACAATTGTTTCACTGACCCCGTTCAACTCAAGGCGAAGCAAGTCAAGTGGCTGGATTTGCATCAGGCAGTTGAATCCAGATTTATTCAGTCCTGCAACGTACAGCTCAAGTTCCTTCAATTCTACAATCATTAAAACAACTTTTGGTTTACGCATGACCTCACTTACGCTTACATTGAAAACTGACCTGTGAGCCACAAAAGTGACGGGATAAGTGGATCCATCACCGAAATCTTCCTTTGAGTTCTCCGTGTCCGCTCACCATTGACCAAGCGTGCTCCACTCAGAGTGGCATCAATCACTTCACGAGGAATGTCAATGCGGCCGGTCCGGTGCCAGATGGATCTAAACCCAGGTTGCAGGCATAGTCTTTCTAGTTTTGGGAAACCCGAAAAGATCTCCTTCAATTCATCCATTTGTGCATAAGACCAATTCCTTTTGACATCCAGCTTCCTGAGATTGGGGAAAAATTGAATCCAGCGAATGTCAGCGGGTGACCTTCTGTCATCGACTGATTCCTCAAGTGTGAGGTCTGTAACAGACTCATACACGGAGGTGTTCAACAGCTGAACGGCGGCACCGGTAAACCAGTTATGAAAGGCTAATTTTTCCAAGTGCGGGAATAAGCTAGGGTCCATGGTTGGAAGGTACGGTACGTAGACGGATCTCCTGGGAATGTTTGGTGAGCGTGATGGAACCCTGAGACTTTTGAGCTTTGGCAAATATGGTAGCCTGGATGGTACATCGGGATCCAACCCAGGACTGAACATATACAGCTGAAGTTCTTCTGCTTCTTGGCAGCAGGTAGACAACAAGTAGTGCATGTTATTGAAGGTTCGGGAAGTGCAGAACACATTTAGAGTGTGGAGACGAAGCTTGTGGAGATTCGGTATACGACGGAAGTCCACTTAACTTCCATGTGCCAGTCCAGTCGTAGTGTAATGGTCGGTATGTTGCAAATGAGGCTGATCAGTTTCTCCAAGTCCCGTATGCTCATCTGGTACTCTATGTCTATGATAATGTGGTCCAATTTCACAGCGTACCATTTCACAAGAAACTCGAGGAATTCCAAGATGGCAGCTTCTTTTACTCCTCTGGTTTCCAGTCGCTTCAATTTGGCAAGTTTAGGAGTCGCCATGAGTGAACTAAAACAGGCGGCATCAGGAAACTTTGGACGGCGAGCAGCAAAACTTTGTATATTTGGACAAAGAGCCAATTGTAGCCCAATGAATTCATCCACCGCTGCAACGTCATCTTCTTCCGCTTCGAGACTCATCGCTTGGATTTGGTACCCAAACAATTGGAAGAATCTTCGGATGCTTTCCTTGTCGTTGGCTCCAGATTCGCAATAGTAAAGACCCACTGCTGACCACGGGACATTGGCTGGGTCCTTGAAGACTGAGAAAACACTGTTATTTACAGTTTCAGGGGCCATTTTCATTTTGAGATTTTGAATAATTGATTCCGAATTGTAACGGTAAACTTTTATCGAAGTATGACGACTTCGGGAGATGCCTGTCGAGTAGTCGTTCCAGCGTTTACTCACCAGCCTACATGAATTGAGCAAGTCATGCGTTGGTAAATGTCGAAGCACTTCCAGCTGCATCTAAAACATAAACAGGTCAAAGGGTGTCAGTATATCCGGTTATTCAGGTTGATTGATTCGTCAACTGTCAGAGTCAGAATCAGAAACGTGTAATTA
>VNWY01001163.1:0-19675 GCA_009869845.1 Pseudachorutes palmiensis | reverse complement strand
GTTGAATTCTACCATGATTGGAATGCATGGGATGAGAACTCCGAGATTGAATAGAACTGCAGTCCCATTGGCTGGATACTTGTACTCTTGACCTAATATTTTGATAATCAGGAAAGACAAAGAGAAGAATAGACTGGCAAGAAGGGCCATTAGAATCCCAGCGTATCGTTTCAGAAACGAACCCTGTTGAACATCCTTCTCAACCACGTCCTTGATCGGACCGGATCCAATCTTTTGAAAATCCTTTATTTCCACTTGCACAGACATGATGACAAGATCAAGGCGCCTTATAAAGTAAACTGCTCTTTGTAGATGCGCTTTAGTTAAGTTCTGGATCATCTTTAGTTTCAAGGATAACATGGAAAACTGGCTTGGGATTCACGACTCGTTTGACTCCCTCGTCATTACCCGTGTGCGATACACGAGGCAATTTTTTCTTGGCAATGAGCAGTTTTCTGAGCAAAGCGTAACTAGCACGTGCCAGCACGATTCAACACTTTACCTTCAAGCCTGATTTGAAATTTACTTCTCTATATATAATAAAGAGTTAACAGAATCAAGAGGAAATTGTCATTTCACACCTTCTATTCAGGACTGTAATGACAAAGGACAAAGGAGAATTATCTGCTTAAGCAGTGCCAATTACTAATTCTAATCAATCTAGCAGATACATTTCTAATTCCTAATAAAACTTCATAAATCCAAAATATTAAAGCTATTCCTAACATTCCTGCCCAAACCATGAATGCCGTGAGTACATTCTTACCAAGAATCATAACCCGTGGGGATGTTTTGTATAACTGAATCTTTTCTTGAATTCTCTTCAGTTTGAAGAGTTCAAAATCAATGAAATATTTGTGAATCCACGTTTCCCACATATTTAAAATCTCGTGTTCCAGCATTCGTTTCAACCCTCTGTACATCTTCATACGGACCCTTTCGTGTTCAAAACTGTTTGGAACGTTGAACACTAGTCCCTTCAATTCTGCAGAAATATCAATTGGTCTCCGTGTATATGTTGGTAAATATGAAGCATGGGTTCCTGATAATATGAGTCCATGGGTGCGGTTTGCAATGAATTTTTCCACTGCATTCGGATCCCCTACAAATATAGATTTTCCTCTATTTTCTAAATATGGTAAAAAGTCTGATAGGGATTTCCCCTTATCTACATTGTCCGTAGAATGCTGGAACATTGTTCCTATTATTGGTGAAATAAGAACAGGACGAAGAGCGTATGTTCCTTTGGGATGAAATTTAGGATGTTCAGTTGATACACGAGCAGACCTGATTGTAACTGTAGGTGGCAGGATGTGGAATACATTTAGGTCAAGGAATATTTCAACCTTACAGTCCTCGTATTCCTCAATGAAATTATTCAAATTCTCAAGGTATTCTTGAGCCAAATTGGATTTGAGCAGAAGTAAGACTAAAAGAAGTGGATGAATAAGTAGAGACCACATCTTGTGTCTGGTAGAATATGTCGAATGGAATATGTCGAAATCAAGAACCAAGTTTTTAAACAAGGTTTTCCAGCAACTACTTCAATGTAAGTGTCAAATAGCTCAGTTGACTTTCTCAATTCAACCAATGGAATAAGCTTATTACTTTTGAGCCTTTTATTAGGCAAGGATTACTTGAATATTTCATGGTAATAAATAATGTAATTTTTATTCTATTTTCATTTTATATTCTATGCGGACAACTTGAGTTAGTTTCATGTTAAAAAATTCCGTGGCATTTTCATGCATTAGTTAAACATCGTGTTAAACACGAACCTGGAGAATATGAAACTATTGAATAATTCACATGTTTTAAGTTAATTATATTTTTAAGTCAGTGGATCACACGTGTCATAACCTTGGATGAGTTTTACATTAGAACGCCCTACATAGGATCCAATGTAGGGGAAAATGTGGGCGATTAGCAGTAAATATGGACATTTTCATCTGGTTTTCCTTTGCGTATTGCAATCATAAAGGGAGGTTAAACAGTCTGACCTCCCTTTTAGTTCCTATTTTCTATTTTCAAATGAGTAAGAAAGCAAGGCGTTGACGAAGTTTGTTTTCTTCCTTTAGTTCATGTAGCCACTTTCTTCCTGTAGTGACGATTACCCCAAATACAACAATTGAAGCTCCAAGAATACTGCAAAGAATTTGATTAATTAGCGTAATATTCCAATCGACTTTCATCAAATCTAACCTGAGATAGTCAGGAGTGACCCCAAGAAAGATAAATTGAAGTAGGAATGCAAATATGACATCGAGAGAACGAATGAGTGCAACAGTCGATGCGTTTTCCATCTTGAGAGCCAAATTAATACTTGCGATTGCACAGAATGCTAAAAGGAGACCAGCTACAAGAGCAAATTCACGACCTGTCTTTGGTACAATTGAATTCAAATTGTCCATTACAAGGAAGAACGGAAGGGAAACTATCAACCCAAAAGATCCCAAGAATGCAGTCATCGTTAGGAAATTGGCATCTTTGATTGATCTAGTGACAACGAATTTAAGTGAGAGTGAGAACAGAGCTCCCAAGGCAAAGGCAGAGCCAATCAGAGTGTTTGAATCGAATTCGGATTTGCCAGTAAGTAGCGGTGGTTTCATCATCAAGAAGATTCCACCTAGGGTTAAAATTGCAACCAAGATTGGAAGAACGGCGCACTTTTCTTTGAGGATGAAATGAGCTAGGATTGTCACCACCACTGGGGAACTAAAATTAAAAATAAATTCTTCATTTTACAATGAGAATTAGTTTGTGCTTGCCTGAATACGATGACGGTCATGTCTGCAACTGGAATGTACAAGAGGGATTTGTTCCGAAGATAAATTGAAATTCCTTGAAGGCATCCTGCGAGCTATTCTCATAAATCACAATTTCATTCTCTTGAATTCCCCTTAATAAAGGGCAGTTAATTACCATTAACAGATAAAACATTTTTCTTTTAAGAGGATTCTTGAATGGCCAGATATCATCTTTTGTCGGTCGTCTATTGGATGCACCTGGTCCAAAATCGTGATAAATCTAAAGAGAAATGATTTAAAAAACTTTCGTTTGAATTTCGTTTGAATTTCATTTGAATTTCATTTGAATTGAAGTTGAATTCTACCATGATTGGAATACATGGGATGAGAACTCCGAGATTGAATAGAACTGCAGTCCCATTGGGTGGATACTTGTACTCTTGTCCTAATATTTTGATAATCAGGAAAGACAAAGAGACAAATACACTGGTGAGAAGAGCCATTAGAATCCCAGCGTATCGTTTCAGAAACGAACTCTGCTGAACATCCTTCTCAGCCACGTCCTTGATAGGACCGGATTCAATCTTTTGAAAATCCTTTAGTTCCACTTCCACAGACATTATGACAAGGTCAAGGAGCTTCTTAAACTAAATGATTTTTGTAAATAGGGTTTAGTTAAATCCTGGATGATTTCAGTTTCATTCAAGGATAACATGGAAATTGCTTGGGATTCAGGACTCGTTTAGCTCCCTCATTATCATGTCTAGTCAGACAATGAGAAACAATTTTGAATTTGAATTGATTTATTAATAACAAACTGTTTTCCTTCATATTAGTATTTCTGAGCAGAACCCACACGCACACGCGTGGCCTTACACAAAACAACAGAATTTCTAGTTTAATTAACTTATTTTCTTTTTTTCCAGTTTCTGGGTTATTGCAATTTGCAAAGGGAATGTTTTAATGTATTTTATTCTTTAGTTGAGAATAAGCGTGATTGTCTTGTCCAACACTTGATCTTGATATTCTGCATAGGATGATTTTGATATTCTAAAATACCCTGCAATTGTCATCTTAATTGGAACTAAGGACAGACTAACTTTTTCAAGGAATAAATCTTTTTCTTTAGTTGCAATTGATTGTAGGAATTCTGAAGATAAAGTATCCACACGTGCAGCATATGTAAATACAACCCAAGCCCCAAGTCCAATTACAACCGATACACTTGGCATTGTCAAATAAGTTCCAACATTCAATTTCCCGAATGACATTATAGTGCAATAGTTTGACAAAACTAGACTTACGAATACACAATTGTGAATCATTGGAGTAACCATTCTGATGCATTCATTCAGATTGACATGTGTAGCTAGTACTTTCAACATCCTGTAGTGTTGAATCAACCCACCAATGGGGATAGGAGGATTGGCAATTGATATCAAATGGTTCAAATAACCCAACCAGAAGTTTGTAGTGCTTAGATAGATTATAAACACGTAAGCCATAAACAATGGGAAGCTAAGGGACAGGCGGATGAGACTGATGTAAATTAGTACAAACCCAGCCTGGTGTAATGGACTACTCCATCCTAAATAGTAGGCAAAATATTCATAAAAGTGAACCCTGTAAGGGTCGTATTGATTGAAGAATAGGGAAGACAAGCAGAGTGTTAGAATACCAACAAATGGCTCAGCAACTAGCATCACGTAACGTAATGGATGTGGTGTGGCTTGATATTTCTTCACCTCCTCTGGAGTCATTAAGGTTTCTAAAAACAAAAAAGTAAAATTAGGTTTATTAACTAATAATAAGAATTATTTTATTTTTGTTTCTGTTACTTTTGAATATTTCATCAATTTGAAATATGTTGTTCATTAGGGCAGCTACACTGTGGCTATAAGTGTTGAATAAGAGTGCCAATGTAAAGGAAATGAATCCACCAATGAGGTAAAAGGACACTGTGATGTTAACTACAGTCGGTGACTTGGATATCCCAGTATACCAGAATACAAAAACAGCCCCAATTGCATAGCAGTAGATTACAGTTATGCCATAAGAAGTTAATAAACTAAAAACTATTTTAATTTTATTTTTAGTTGGATAGAATCTATGTTTTGTAGGATCCCAATCTAATGGTAAAATACAGAAAAATAGAAACACAGTAAAGATCCTACTAAGTGACTTCCAAATAGAGTCGTTCAACATGATTACAAATAGAATGAAGAATGAAATGGAAATGTCGAATGTCGACTTTTTAACCCCGACAGACTAAGATATGTTTAAATATTTCTTATGTTTTTGCCATTTAAAATGCCAAAGAAATGAAAGCCTCTCAGAGCCGGAAAAGTTCCTTCAAAAATGCATCATTAAAGCAAAGAGTCTTAAAAAAGGACTTAAGAATTCAGTTTTTAAAAGGAATAAAATTGATGTTATGTTTGAGATTGCAGAATGAGAATTCCCCTTATGGAGAATTGAGCTACACCTCAATAAATAAATGTTTTTCAGCTTAAATTCCTTGTTCCTGTCAAACCTTTATTAAATTTCGGATTCTTTATGTTTAAGAGCGGAATTTTTCTACAATTTCGACCCCAGGTTGAGGTAAACGAACTACAAGATGAGACAAGGTTGGACGTCCAATTTCAGGACTTATCATAAGGTGTGCTGGAATATAGGATGGAAATATTGTTGTATAATTGCCACTATTTTTGGATTTTAGTTGCAGTAGATACTGCTTTTAATTAATAAAACTTGTGATTAATTAGTGAAGAAAAGTGGAGAAAACTAAACTAGAAAATAATAATGACTAATAAGTGGGTGGTGAAGTTGATTGAATAAAAGATGGATGTATGATGAAACTTATTCCAGATCGTTGACGAGTGTCTCCAGATTAAGATATTTCCAAAGGAAAGCATTTGCTGGGTTGTTTGGGCTTTTAATCCATTTATTTGCAACCCAATCCTTTGCAAAATATCCTTGCTTGGTTCTACCTTCGAACTGCGTGTAAATCAACTGGATCTCGTTTGACAAGTTATACTCCAATCCCCCCTGATTCGCTTCGTCATTGAAGTTATCGCAAAAGCTTCTCTGAAACAAAGCCGCCAGTACAAAGTACCTTTCGAGTCCGTCCTGCGAAGTTTTGGCTTTTTCAACCGCCTTTACAACTTCCTCAACAAGCTTATTGGCTTCGGCTTTTTCTTCCTTGGAAAAGATTTTGGTTGATCCCGTAATGGTTTTGATGTTATGCTTCGTAAGGAGTGCAGTGAAGAATTTACTCCGATCATTAGGTTCTGCGAGAAGTTTTGACCCTGCTAATTTGTTATACTTTTTAGCCAAGTCTTTCAAGAATTCTACTTCTATCTTCCAATCTGGGAATGTTCCAATATTGTGTTTGTCCAGGAATGTTTGCAGTATCTTAATCTTCTCGTCCACTGTTTCAAAGTCTTTCTCAAACTGAGCCAAGAAACCATTTAGATTGTTCAACTTGTCTGCTAGCTTGAGCAAGCGGGCGATATTAGAATATCCCTTAGTGACTGGAATGGCTGACGTTGTCTCCCCTGCCGTTTTGATTTGGTTCAATTTCTTATTCTTTTTGAATACTTTAATGTCTTCCCCCGGGCTCATTTCTGCATCAGACAATTCCTCAACCAAGTCTGACACGGTTTCACTCGTTTCCTCTTCAACCATGTTCCTGCCCTCTGCTCTTGTTCCTCTGTTCTGATGCACTCTATTCGCATCTGGTTTCGTATTGTAATGTTCCTCAAGAACATCGTGCAAAAGGGCAGCTGAAATTGGATTTTTCAAGTCTACTCCTGTCAACCCAGAATAATTCACAAGCAATTCAGCCACATCTAAAGCCACAATGAAAAGAAATTAGAAATAATTGAATAGGAATTACTAAAAGCTTTAGAGTCCTTACCCGATGGGTGAGACATAAAGGGCAAGTTTCGACTCTTTCGAACTCCATTGTGGTACTCTTTTATAGCTACCAACCAGGCAACGTTATTCCGAACCAACTGGGAACTAAGGAGGTTCAAGAACGGACCTTCTTCAAATTTCTGAAGCTGTAACAAGAGGTCAGCAGGGCTAGGCTTGAGAGCTCCTTGTTTATTAGCTCTGGAAGACTTGTGGAATTCCTCATCTGTAAAGTACTTCTTCACAGCATCAGCCGGAGAATTGAATAAGAATACCCCCATTCCTGGTGTAACTGTCAAGTAGATTGAAGCCTCAAACTGTGACATGGTACCAATAGTCTTGGTTTTTAAATCTGCAGCCTTAGCAGTCAGTGCTTCACCAGGGAATCCAAGCATAATGAGAATACCAGGGTAGTAGTAATGATCTTGTATGGATAAACTGGCTTTGGAGACTGGGTCCTTAATCTCCCCACTTGGATTCACATAGAGGTTACCGTATTTGCTATAATTGCAAGGGAATCCAATGGAAACAAGGTTCTTCAAAACTGTCACTCTTTCCAATGCTTCAGCCACCTTCTGCTCCAAGTCAGTTGCTACAACGCCAAACGAACCATCACCGTAAGCCTCAACGTAGATGTCATAGGTCTTGTATATCTCAAGTAGGTCAAGGAACACGGTCTTCTCCTCTTTGGCACTCCATTCTTCAAACTTGTTTACACCCATGTCAGCTTTAACAGAGGCCTTTATTCCCTCGTACACAGTTGGTATGAAAGAAAAAGGGTCGTGCTTCCTATCCTTTTCCTTACCAAGAGAAATCACAGTAACGTTTCTGAAGCCTTTGTCCTTCATAACTTTCGACAACAAAAGTCCAACTGCCCCATGCTTCCCTTCACTTACGATGATCGCAATCCCTCTATCCTTAAGGACAGGGGTGATTTTAGCATACTCTTTCACCAATGCTTCGAAACATGCTTCTGCCTCTGTTTTTCGTTCGTCTTTCCAAAAGATTTCTTCAGTCTGCCCCTTTTGAGCAGTTTTAACCTTGTCGTTCAGCCAGGATCGTTCTGCGTCCTGTGCCTCGGTCTTGCTCAGGGTCTCTGTCGTCGAAGGAATCGCAGTGGCACTGGCAATGAGGCCAATGAAGAGTAGAACTGAANTCTGTCGTCGAAGGAATCGCAGTGGCACTGGCAATGAGGCCAATGAAGAGTAGAACTGAATGCTTCATGACTTGGCTGGTGAATACTGAACTGGATTTATGGTTGATTGTGGAATAGGTTTTATACTAAATTGGAATTGAGTTGTGCATCATTTGTTTCCCCTTTAAGTTGATTGAACGTATTAGCTTTCAATGTCATTAGGTAGGTAGACCATAAGGTGTCTGATGGCCGACTTCATTTCTTACACAAAGTGACACGTCAAATAATAATCTTTTAGTTTACCTTTATCCTTAGTTTCCATAAAGCATGTACAATAGAATCTTCAATGCAATGCTCACGAGTAGAGCTATTGGACAGTTATGCTGGGAAACTGTAACACACCATCCACGTGTTACTATTCTAATGGCATCCAGTCTTCAACATTTTCCTACAACGTAGTTTATTCTTTGATTAAAAGTCCAACCAAGTGTAACAATTAAACAATGTTTTTACATTGTTGTAAAACAGCAACTCAGCCAACAAACAAAGCACTAGAATCTGAATTCCCTGGAGTAGTACTACTAATTAATTCTCACAACAACCTACCGTAGGATTCAAATTATCCGAATCCAGGTACCCATTTTTCATACCCGCTCGTCAAACACCCGTTTGGGTTGGTGGCCTAAACCATTTTTTTAGAAAATAAAATATTAGTAAAATATTTGGAATTGAACCAAAATTAAAAACCTACACTTCTTTATTGGAAACCAAAACCCCAGTGACAATAAATTAAAAGTTTTTTAGTCAAACGTTCTTTGGAATTCTTTAAAATTATTAATCAAATGAGTCAAATATTGTTGATCACACTTCCGTGTGGTTTAAATAAATATGGATTCAAGTTGATTGAATTATGCATCACAAAACAAAGTTTTAAAGGAAATATTGGATTTTATTACTTTTATACAATAACCTAGAAATCTAATAAAGAATTCAAAATAAGGAATTCGGGTATCTCCGGGCATTGGCATTAGAACCCGGTTCGTTTTGAGGCAATGGCTACCCGCCTATTCTATGTAACATTCATTTGCCCACTCGCCCACACCCTAGTTTGTTCCGTTTGTTGGATTGAGCAGGGTTAACGGGTACCCGGTTTTAGCTCTGATGATTCATGAATGAAGTTCCCGTTGTATAAAACTACGGCGCATGCAGTGCTCACCTTTGAACTGAAGTTCAAAAGTTCTAATCTGTTTTTCATTTCGGTGTTAAAAACATTCAATCCATCATGAACGTCATGAATCTCAACAGCCTTGGTTGCATTTGTGAATAACATGAAAACAATTAAGCATTAGATTGTTTTTCATCTCAGTTAAGACCTGTGATGACCACACATTCAACAAATCCTGTGAACTCGCAGTTACTGCTTTGCAGAAAGTTGGCTTTCCGAAACTTTGCAATTTGCAATGAACAAAAGAAACAAACGCTGCCCTTCACTATACACAAACTGCGCAGTTGCTTCCACTTTGCATTTTGTCTTGTCACCAAGCGAAAGACAACAAATATGATTCAAGTTCTGAGGAGTTTTGGTAACCTTTGTCCAAATAGTTTTGATTGTTTGCGGAAAAGTTTATACTTTTAGAAACTTAAAAATGCAGAAATACTGAATTTTCCAAATTCTAGGTTTGAAGTTGAGTCTTTTGCGAACTAATCGATTTGAATTCTTCAACTAATGGTAAAATATCGATTCAAATGTTTCAAGTTATGAGATTGTCTATTTGTACTGACTTCTGCAGGAAATTGGCTTCAGTCCTGCTGCTGCAGGTCAAACTCAGGAGAAACCTGGGCATGACTTGACGTCAATTGTAGCATCTGACCCATTGGTGACTGAATTTAAAATCAACTTTGACTTGTCAACCTTATGATTTTTATGTGTAGATCATGCGCCGTTTGGTTCGTGTTCTTCCCTTCACTGACCTCCTGGCTGCTCGCCTTGTTTGTCGACTCTGGTACAAATTGAGTATCAACTCGTTCCAAGCCCATTGTCCAAGTGTCTTCTTTCGGGACGACGAAAAGGTCAACGAATATCTGGAATTTACTTCTGACTTTGATCAATTGCCTCATGGACGATTCCGCTTTCACCACTTGGTCTCTTACGAAAGTGTCTTGGGATTCTTCGAAGCCACCGAAGGACAAAATTCAAACATTCGTGAGCTAGATTTGGAGCCTTGCTTTCGTCACCGCCCAGTCACTGAGCGTCGTTTGATTTCTCCGAATATCCCACGAATTCTTCCTTACATCGGACGACTGCCTCAGTTGGAACGCCTTGCAATCAACCACTACCACATTCAAGTAAACGAATCTCGAATTCCAAACGATGGTCCAAATACGTTCCAGAATCTCCAGTTCCTCTACGTCTCTGACATGGGATTCTCTGAGTTTCAAAACCATGGGGAACTTCAAATGGCTGATTGGATCGTCACCTTGCCAAGTCTTCGTTGTTTCAAATCCAACTCGGAAACAACTCCACCCCTTACCTTTCTTAGACGAATCACTGCACAGAAGCCAGAGATGACCTTTGACTTGGCCGGCACGAACGACGACGAGGATGCTGACGCTGTTTTCCTTGGAGAGGAAGTTGAACCAATCACTACACGCCAGATGATTGAAATCATGAGGGAATTCAAACTGGTTGGATTGGAATTGGCCTATGAGACATTCTTCTCTATCAGAACTTTGCTCTTGGCCAATGATCAACTGGGGAATGACTTCTGGACAGCTCTTCTAGGGACCATGCCTGGACTCCAAAGACTCCACCTTGCCATGCAGTCTCTCGTAGGACAAGAACAACCCTTGAAAACTGTTGACTTTGGCCACTGTCCGAATCTCCTTCAGCTGGGATTGACATTGGCTGGTTTCACTTCCACAGAACAAAGAGATGGTGGAGTTCCAGCCCCATTCCCAATGGCTCCACTCACAGCACAAAACTTCCCGCTCCTTCGGAAGCTAAAGATTGACTTTTGTGCTCAAATCCCACTCGTCGAATCGCTTCCGAGTGTGGAAGAGCTAAGCATTGACCACTACATGGTGCATCATGAATTCCAGGAATTTCTCCCCAACCTGAAGCAACTGAGTCTCCTCTTCTTTGGCTCAAGTGGCGTCCACATCGAAGCAATGACTTACATTTTCCAGAATTTCGTTGGAGTCCAGACCCTTCGGATCAACAACACTTGGGTCCACCTTGCTCGTTGGCACCCTGAAACCATGTGGGCCATTTTCACTGGTGGAGCTCCTTACATGGTCATGGATGAAGTCCTCAGCTTGGACCAAGTGACAACAGGCAGTGGAGAAATTCGTCCACAAGGACTTGGTCTGATGACCGGTAAACTCATTAAAATTTGATGTTTGAAGCGCATGAGTGAAGGAATTCTTTTCAGGATTACGGCATCTCATCCTGGACATTTGGTGCACCGCTGAGCTTACAAAGGCACTCATCTACTTGAGCATGACGAAGCAAATCCACCGTCTGAAGTCAGTGGAAGTTCACCACTTCTGGGCTGACGATAGTCCAGTCGATACGGAGATGGACATGCGTGGAAGAATCAAACAGAAGCTGGAGAGTGTGCACGACAGTGTCATCCTAACCTTATAACCAATCAAATCGTTCCCTTTGGATAATTTGCAATCCAAATATCCAAGGGTCTCACCAATTTTCTAGCTGAAATCAAAGTAACTCAGCAAATTTTATAAATTTTGATCATTAAGCTCGATTTCCGAGACGTTAAATTTTATTTGGGAGTGCTTACATGAGATGAGGAAATGGTTTTATCTTTAGTAGAAAAGTAAGTCCTGCGCCTGCGAATTTAATTAACAAATGGGGGAAGATCATGAGGATTCTGAGTTGTGTTGAAGTTGATGAAGTTATTCCTTAGCATCTCCGATCCCGTCAGCGTTGATGGCGAAAGTTGCTTCTGATTCTGGAAGGCAGGGGGAATCGTAGATTTTGCAAATGCGAGTCTCACCACGCCCTTTACGAAGGTAAAGCCTAAAAATTAAAAATAGTTTATTCCATGTTTCCATTTTACACTCAATCGACTCTCTCTGACCTCGTGGTGGAAGCGTGAGCCATGATGTTTCCTCCAATCGGTTTCTTTGGATCAGACTGGAACATGGCAGATCCATCCACTTGAGCAACCACTTGATTCGTCAACACCACTGCTACCCCATACTAGAAAAAAATAAAATTAGAAAAAATCGACGCCTGCGCCTTAGATTTAGATTTTACCTCATCAGCAATACGTAGGAGATTTCGTAAAAATCGAGCCAGATGACCTTGTCGAGCAGAGAGTTCTCCACGTCCAGAATAATCAGTGCGGTACAGACCAGTAGCACTGTCAACAATCAGCAAGGCAAACCTCGATTCTGACATCATGGCTGATGCCTGGATTAGAAGTTGAGTCTGGTGGTCCGTATTGTAAGCCCGTGCATAAGCAACATTGTCCAAAACTTCACTGGACACGAGACCAAACCGTTCAGCAGTCGCAAGGAGACGCTCTGGTCGAAAAGTTCCTTCAGTGTCAATGAAAAGACACTTCCCTTCACCACCGTTGTTATCAATTGGGAGCTAAGAAAAACACAACTTAAATAAAATAAGTGTTAAACGAAATGATTTTATCCCTTACCTGACACGTGACTGCAAGTGTGTGGCAAATCTGACTCTTCCCGGTGCGGAACTCTCCGAAGATTTCCGTAATAGAACCAGTCTCGATCCCACCACCAAGAAGTTTGTCCAATTCCTTTGAACCGGTAGTAATCTGGACGATCTCCGAACGCTTCTGGTGGAACTCAGTGGCAGTTGTAAATCCCATTGGGACCAGCTTCCCAGCCTCTGCCTGTAATGGAAAAGTTTCAATCCGCATGACCTTAGTTATTGAGTTTTTAGATTTTATTTACCAGAATTTTATCAGCCTTGGCTTCACTGATCCCTTTGACAATGATAAGTGCCTTCTTAGGAGCAAATGCAACTGATTCCACAGTATGGTATCCAGCATCTTGCAACTTCTTGATATCTCCAGCTGTAATCCCATTCCCCTGTAGACACAAGGAAGGAAGATACGTACGACAATGGCTGATAATCTGTTATGATTTGCTTACCTCCAATTTGGTAATTAGTTGGGGACCTCCATCATCCGCTTCTTCAGACTCAGCTGACCTGCTGGCCACTTCCGGTTCTGCAACCACTGCCCTTTCTTTGCCTCTAGCCTTAGTAGCCATTCTCTTTTGTAATCTGTATTGTAAGACAATAGAAAAATCAACATTTGTCAATGGCAAATGGGTGTTAACCATTTTGATATGCAATTTGCCAAAGTCAAGGGAGCTTTATAGTCTCACCTGATTCTGAATGGAACAAGTTTCTTTTAACCTTTGACCTAGTGGACCTTCAAGAACAAAGATAAATGCTTAAATTAATCTAAAAAGAACAAATCAATTAATCGAAAATTAAACTGAAAAATTGTGAAAGAAACGGAAGAAAAGTGAAGTCCTTTCAGCGCCTTTCGCCTGAAATTCGAGCCGATTTGAAGAAAGGTTTTTGCCCTTGGCGCCTCAGATGACAATTGACACGACGTGACCTCCAGTTGACCTCTGCGGTCACATCCATGTTATCTCAAAGTATGTAGAGTATGTAAACTAGCTAACAATATACTTTGGATGACCGTAATTAGGATAACATCTCCTGCATCCTGAGTTTAATAGCCACAGTTTAATTTGAGTTTTTAAATTTTGGATAATTAAAGTTAATTTTTGTAATTAATTGAATTTATTGTATGGTTGAGGCATTGGAACTGTTTGACTGGTGCCTTTTCTTGCTATTTGTAAGTCCATTTCCGTTTGGCTCGTCATTGTTGTTTTGCTCTGGGGTGACACTGTTCGTCACTTCCTTCCGGTGACGACGATGTCTGTGTCGTGCCCGTCCATCCCTCACTACCCGGATGATGTCATTAGTTGACCTTGTGCTGAACCCGATATTGCTCAGTGCAACTTCGATTTGTGAGTCTGTTACACTCAATCCGCTGCTGCTTTTGGAGCTAGGAGTAGAACTGCCTTTGGAATCTTCGTCCAAGAAATCCAACTGCGCATGGAGCAATGCAGGGTTGTCCACTACGCTTGCGCTGCAAGAAGAGATCTCGTCTGCAGATTCCTCAGGAGGATGGCGACGGTGGAGTTCGAGGATAGACGAAGTGCTGACCTTCTTGACACTCGGCTCTTCATCCTTGTGTTGTCCAATCCCCGTTTTGTCTACTTCCGGTTGCCCCTTGTAAAAGAACGCTTTTGTCGAGTACTTGACAGAGCCATAGCCAAACTCCATTTGATTCAAGGAGTCTTCCTTTGGCACTCCAACGTCCATCCGAAGGCGCTCGAGCAGTTGAAGCATCTTGTCCTGCGCAGTGAGAAATTTGAAATTAATCAGAGGAAAAATGTGGAAGATTCTGACGGTTTTTATTACCGTTTCCAGATTCCTGTTTGCCTGTAGATGAGCCTGGAAGAGACTTTTGAGTCCCCGATTAGTAAAGACTTCTCTACTAATGATATCATCGGTCACAGCGGTCACGAAATTAATGTACTTTTCTTCCGACATCCAGTGGTCCACACTGTCAATTTTTAAATTCTCAATATTTTAAAGATTTTTGCCTGAATTTTATACCTTTTGAGTTCCCTTTGAGGACGTGATTTGAGCATTATTGGTTTTGTTTCGTGCGTGACATTGTCAACTTGGCTCTCTTGATTAATTGAGGAGGCAACCGTGGACAAGTTTGACTTGTACTTGACCACTCCATTGACATCTGTCACCACTTTCTTCTTCGCCTTTCGTTTCTCTGGGGTTGATTCACGTGTTGTGATTTTACTCTCCCCACTGGAGAATCCATAGGCAGAGTCACGACTCGAATCCTTCTTGACAGCATTAGAATTCGACTTGACACGACCATTGGCACTGCTCAGACGCTGCTGATTGGTTCTAGTTGGGAGCCAATCAGGAGAGTAGATTCGTAAGAGTTCATCGACCTCATTCTTCTTTACAATTCCACTCTTCCTTCCTTTTGATTCAGAAATTAATGATAGAAACTGTTCATTATTCATGTCCTCACTCCCTCGTATTGTCCCCTGGAAAGTACAAAAATAAAAGAAATTTTAAGCCTAGATTTTTAGATTTTAGCTTACGATTGAGCCTGAATTTGGACTTTGGCAATTCCTACCAATTGAAGCTTTCGTTGGAGTTGAGATTGTTTTCTTGAGTCCATTTTTGAGCTCCTTTTGTTGTGTCTGAGGGGCATGGGCTGAACTTGACTTGCCTGTAATTGTGTTCTTCCTCGTCATTCGGTGTGCTCTGATTGGTGGAACTGAAGTTGGTTTCGGTTTGGAAAATCCACGAGCAGATTCAGCAGGAAGGAAGCATTGGGAATGTCTCCCAAGTGGACCAGCATTTGAACTTCTGACGCATTTCAAAGTATATGGGCTCAAGGAACGACGGGATTGGTTGTCATCTGAAACATTCTCTTCCAATTGGTCCAGATACAATTTGATCTTCTCAGAAATTCCCATCTGACCCAGATTCTCATCCCCTTCGACTTCACTGTCAGACATCACAGCTAAAATGTCAAAATACAAATGAACCTTTCAAAAATAGTTTGCATTATTATGTGTATATGTTGCACTGTAATCTGAACCTTCTGATAAATTATTGAGCTCTGATTGGTCGAAAATTAGTTGGTAGGACTGCACTCTTCCTGGAGATTTCCGCCGTGAAGTAGAACGGGGATTCCTTCGGATGACTTCAGGGGCACTGTTGTTCCCAACGACGCCCGAGTCCTTCCGAGTCACCGCAGTTGACCTCTTGTGTCCAGCCTTCGTTGAAGAAGCCTGTCAATCATTACACAATTCAAATGACATTCAAAAGCTGAATGAATTAAGATCTCAAACTCTCCCACTTACCTGGAAAGAAGCCATTGACCCCGTTGTTCGTTTTGGAGCATTTGACTGAACCCGTGGTCTGACTGAGAGCAACTTCCGGTAGTGATTTGCCATGTGGTTGTATGTCAACCACTGACCTGCAACTGTCGTCGGGATCGTAGGAATGCCTACAAAAGCTACCAAAAAAGCCAATAGTTTTACAAAGCTCATAAAACGAATCAAAAACGAATCTTACGGCTTGCTTTCCTCATCTTGGGGATTTGACCTTAAAATGATGTCACTGGCTTATGACACAAAGGAAACAAAATGACACTTTGGAGTTTAAAAAGTTTAAAACTTGAAAAATGGATTGTTTAATGGATGAAGGAAAGACTTCCTTTTGAATCGTTGTCAAGGGATTTGTTTTGAAATTGAGTGATGTGTTGTGCACTTTGTACTTGTGATGACTAATTGTCTAATTGATAAAACATGAAGGTGGCAATGAATAAAGGCTTTGAAAGCAACACTAAGAAGGGACGCTATTGGAGAAAATAAGATCCTTTTATCCCATGATCCCACATGAAGTTTTAGTAAATGAAGGATTTCTTTTATTGATTTCTCCTTTACTTTCCCAATGGGAGAAAGTTCCCTTGTTTCATTCAGTAGTGAATATGAACTCACCATGGCATTCTAACTTCCCAATCGATTCATTTATGAGTTCATCCTACATGGAATATGGAACAATTCATACACTTTTCATTATGCAATGACTATACATTTAATATCTATTCAATTTCATTCCTTCTTCCTTTTTTGATCTAATTCTTGAAAAAACAATTTCAAACTTTCAGACTTTTCGTTTGTATTTTTATTAGAAATTAGTTGGGCAATATTATAATCGAGTGTCAGTCGTTTTAGTTGTAAACCTTGTAAATGAAATGGGGATTTCGAACATTCGACGTATGGTTCGTCGGATATTTTTCCATTTTAAATGAATTTTTTGATATGGTAAAGGTATGGTTTCTAATTACTCTGAGTATTTATTTTGCTACTCTACTAGGAATTATTAAAGTTAAAAAATCTTACTTTTAGGTTCAATTATTTGAGTGGTTGAACATTTGTTTTATGTTCCCCATCCACATTTCCTGCTTCCATGTACAGATTGACTACAAAGTATGTTTCATTTTTAGCTGCATATCCCACTCCTAACTTTTTACTTTTGACCCAAACGAGTTGAGTAAAGTGATAAGTAGTGTCAGGATTGGATCCAGGATTGTCAAATTCGTAGTCTTTGATTTCACTGTAGAAACTTGTTGCAGCGTCTTTTACACGTTGAACAGGATCTTCCTTTTCATGACTTCGTGCTTGGTAAATGTTTTCACCTGCATCTTTCCTTTAACAAAAAAAGTTAGTAATTGGTATTAAATATAATTTAATATCAATTGATTTTGAATATTTGAATCTTACGCTACAGTGCATTCGTGTTTTTTTGTCCCTCCTATGTACTGGTCAGCGCACTCTTGTGCTCTTTTGTTCAACTAAAATGGAACCATTCAACTCCATTTTTAATTCAATTTTATTAATATCTTACGTCATCATCCAGCGCCAGATTAGGAGTTTTCAAGTGCAGTTTCCTATACTTGTTGTGAGCATCCAAGCCCGCAGTTTGGAGTTCTGGAAGTATTGAATTGTGCATGTTAATCAGGGCTTTCAGGCTTTAGACCTTTAGTTAAGCCTTTAATTGCCATTAGTAATAAACTTACTTGTAGACTTCCCCATAATGACTTGGAAAATGGCAAAGAATACAATGCAACTGTAGACGTTCATTGTAATTAATAATAAATTGGAAACTCGTGTATTGGAAATAGTGGAATATCTCAATTTATTTTATAGTAACTTGTGGTGGTGGTTTGGAACCCATCGAAAGAATGACAATTAAGATTTGAAATTAAAGGACAGCAGCATAATGGATAATTGTTAGATTGGAATGTTTATTAACAATTAAAAACACAATTGAAAATACGGCATTGACGTAAGAAGGAAGTTGTTCCTCAAGCGTAAGTTGTCGACTTAAGGTTTACGTATTATACCATTTATTATTAGTACTATAGCATAATATATTATATCTTATGCGTCTGTCCGTTGGTTGAGTTTCTTTAGATTTTTTACGTGCATCACAATTTTCGAGTTCTTATCTTGGGCTAACAATGTGCAAGGCCTTGTTCTTGTCGGGATCAAATCATAGTGTGTATGGTGTGTGTGTGTAGGTATTTAGTTACTACGAAATGGTTCCACACGCGTTGCCTTGCTACTAGAGAATTGTCTTACAAACTCAAAGACGAATCTCAAAATGCAGATTGAAATGGAAATGCCGCATATAACGAATATTGAAAGCAAGTTTGTTTTAAAACTTAAAGCCTTTGGCAGCTTGGTAGTTTCCTTTTTCTTATATTCCTTCCACATCTTTCCTCCTGGAGATTCAAAAAGCAGAACGTGCCAAGTGTCCCATAGATTGTGAATTCCACTTTCGGTTAGTCTTTGCAACGTTCGAGTCAATTGTTGTTGAATTTCATAAGTTTTCCTACCCTTATTTCCATAAATGGCATAGCCTATTTCCCTATTGAAAACCGAATCTTTCCCAGATATATAAAACTTCCCCGTGTTATCATTCACTTCTTCTGTGTTTGCAATAGCTTCAAATCCAAGTACGGTGTTTTCCACATCCATAAAAGCTATTCTCTCACTTTTACGAATATTTTGGTAAGTGTCACTAAGATACCTGTTGAACCCACCATAGTTCTTGTAGTTGTACTCCTTAATGTCTTGTATAAATACAAGATTCTTCATTTTTTTGAAAAATAAGTTTTTGTTGTGCTTACTAGTAGATGCTATCAACGTGTAATTATAAGGGCTACAACGCCATAATAAATTACATTGGAATTCCAGTCTAACTGGAAAGGATTTAGTTAGACCATATCCCTTTATAGTTTCTTCAACTTTGTTACAGTAGTTTCCATACTTAGTATAGAGATCATCTTTACAGTAATACCCACTCGAAGTCAAAGTCGTGTTATATGTTGACATATTTCTCTTAATGCAGTCACAGAATGCAGCATCCCCAGGAAAAGTAAGGTTGTACGTACGTGGATTAAGTTGATCTAAAAATTTAATTTGATCATACGCTTTCGAGCCGTAGATCACGAAATTTTCCAATTCTTCAAACTTTGAGTAAAAAGGCCTCCATCCTGGTGTTAGTATAACTTCCGACACTATTACGCCCACATAGGCTTCTACAATGATGACTAGAAGTAGGAGCCAAAGGCCAATCGTTGTATTAAATAGTCGACTGATCTTTGATGCAGTAAGAATAGAAGGAATATGTGGAGATACGTGTAACAGTGCAGAAATATTAACTGTTAATACGTGCTGGAATAAGACGAATGCATTAGGCAACTGGCGTAGCATAGCTACAATGAAATATAATGAGGGTAGTGCTATTGTTGCAATAACAATTAAACACCAGCTAACAGTGTCGTACGGTCTTCTATACATTTCATAGGAACTCTGTATTGTAACCTTATGGTTTGTAGTAAACCTTAGTCCTTCAACCCCTGTTGGAATAAAGCTGCTTCGATCATTAAAATAAATGTCTTCGTAAGAAATATAACCATATATAGAAACTCCTAGACGGTTAATAGGCATAATCCAAGGAAGAATTTGCATCCCTTGAGTGGTCATTACTAAGGGCTCGCTGGCCCACATTTTTGGTACCCACAATTCAAATGCGTCTAACAATAACCTATCCATCATCTCTAACATACCCGAATGTCCAAGATTTGTTTGTGTGAATGGACTGTCCATGCCTATTGCCTGAATTTTTGCTCTTATAAAGTCCTTTTGAAAACTGGAGTTTTGGAAACCGTTTGTAATGTTATCGGGG
>VNWY01001162.1:0-19710 GCA_009869845.1 Pseudachorutes palmiensis | reverse complement strand
ACTTTCTATCTTCAAGACAAACTTTTCCTTTCCTTTCCCTTCACTTTTGAAATGGATCGAAAATCATGATATGAAATAAAATGAAAGCGTCTCCTTTTTCTTTACCATTCCACCATAGCTTTATTCCATCCAAATCCAATGTCCAAAACCTTACAACCTCACCAATCACCAGCCCCCTTACAAAACTAGAAACCATAAAATCATTACATCTTTTATCATCGCATTTCAACTTTTGTCTTAATTTTATTTAAAAATTCATAATAACTCTTCAATTTCTTCGTGAATGGCTTGGATTTGAACACTCAAAGCAGCTTGAATCCTTTTTTAGCATCTCGATTGAACCTTTGGTTTTGGTACAGGAAACGGAAGTGATCATCGGAAACGAGGTAAATGCAAGTGGTTCAATGTCGCCAAAGGATGGGGATTTATAACGCCTGAAGACGGGAGCCAAGAAGTCTTTGTTCATCAGGTAAATCCAAACAACTACAACTGTTCTACGGACCTACCCCACTCAACTGACCAAGTTGGATTTAACATTTGGATTTATACTAAGAAATGTTGAACGGCGTTTTTACACAATGGGGAAATTAGTTATTTTTCTCATCTCCTTCCCCATACGCTCCAATCCCTCATCCAGTGTAAGCTCAAAGTGAAATTCAAATAGGGAAACGTTGAAACTGAATCCGAATTTCGGGTATTAATTCCCTGGCCTGGTGGAAGTGGGAGGGAGATGATGGTAATAATATCGACTAACCAGGGAGCCATAGGAAGGGAGATTTCCCATTCTTCCCATGCAGATTCAGTTCCATTCTTGCCTGTCCACATTGTTGTTCTCTTCTAAAATGGCCACATGCAGATGCAGAGAGCCCTTCATTGAAAAATAACCTCAGGGCCCTTCGTTTAGGGAAATGGACCTTTACAAAAGGGAAAATAGGTTGACCATGACCAGGGAAACTCAGGGGTTTAACGACCACACGGCCAAGGCATCATAACGATTCCTTCAATAATAAATACACAAAATCCATCCAGAATCCAAGGCATTGGAAGAACTGACCTTCATTCGACTAACCCACCAAAATTATGAATAGAATAAAATCCATGCACTTTTCTTTTGCAAAAATGCATTGAAAACAGTTTCCTTCCAGGTTTCTTTTGTCGCCTTCCTGTGTGATTTTTTCCATGTTTTTCCAGAGCGTCATCCAAATGTCAGGATTCCGAAGCCTGGGTGATGACGAATTGGTTGAAT
Source organism: Pseudachorutes palmiensis (assembly GCA_009869845.1). Lineage (NCBI taxonomy): Eukaryota > Metazoa > Arthropoda > Collembola > Poduromorpha > Neanuridae > Pseudachorutes > Pseudachorutes palmiensis. The sequence goes on along the minus strand of VNWY01001162.1, from coordinate 18,464 downwards.
TTGAATTCAAAGAGTCTGACAAAGGGATGGAAGCCACGCTCGTGACTGGTCTGGAAGGGTCAGAGTGCAAAGGGTACGAATAAAAATCGGGATCACGGTCTTTATAACGTGTTTCAGTCGTTCAGTGTTTGCACCTAATTTTGATTTTAATTTTCCTGGGATGATTTTGCATTACACAGGTCACATAGAAGACCTGCTTCCAAGAAAAAGGTCAAGAAAATAAGGTATAATATTATAAGAATGGGTTATTAAACAGGATTGAGGAGGCCATGTTTGTTTTAGATGCTACAACTGTGGCGACTTGTCCCACCACATTGCTTCCAAGTGCAGCTTGGGCCCACAACCAAAGCGCTGTCACAGTTGCAAGTCAGACGAGCATCTCATTGCAGACTGTCCCAAAAGAATCGATAGAAATAAAAATAACAAGGTTTTGACAAAGCTTTTAAACCATCGTTCCCATCAGAGGGTTTTAAATTGACTTTTTTAGCAAATGAAGAATGGAAACCCCGGAGCGACGAATGGGACGCTTTCACCTGGATCCAATGTGTCCCAAACGCCAAATCTAATTGGTAAATTCCATAATTTAAAAAATGGGGTAATCGTATTGTCTTAATTCCAGACGAGTGTCAGTCTTCATCCCAAAGCGAAACAACTGAGAGCTACTGAGCCCAAGGAGAGGCTGGATTCCAAGTCAAAAGCTATAGTGCGTGTACTCTTTGGAATTTACAAAATGTCGTCTAAATCCTTTTTATTTGAAGTACAATCCAAGTCAGAATTTTTAATTTCTAGATTTTAGACCTTAGGTGTTAAGAAACAAAGTCATTCGTAAGAACAGGGATAAATGCCTCCTTGGTTTCTCCTGCATGCGAGTGTGTGTGTGTAAATGTCAATTTTAAGTATAGTAGAAAGTCCATATTAATTTTTGTACTGCTGTCTGTCTAATGTAGTTGAATAGTTGAATTTCCAATTTCAGTTTCTCCCGATTAAATATCACAGGGTATTCTGGAAGGATATAAAAAGTTCTGTATAATTAAAGTAAAAGTTAATTAAGAAAAAGTGTCAAGAAACAATGAAAAAATACGGTCCCGAATTCCGCAAAAGGGGTGTGGTGAGTGTAAGAAAAAAGAAATCTAAAAAGATGTTAGCTAAAGACAATACAAAAGCTTCTCTCTGAAATAAAACTCGTCGTTTATTTATATGCCCCGTGAGTGAATCCTGGTTTAAAACTAAAACTTTGGTCAAGAAATGCATGCGGTCAAGAAGAGTTTAAATGCAAATTAAAAAAGGTAAGTTCAAGGGCTCGAATCATCGGAAAAAGTGCCGTTTCTCGAGATAATGACAAACCCTGGTTCCATTTCGGCGTCATCTGATAGCAAATCGGGCAATATCGGACTATCGTCACCACGCAATTGGCCAAGTTGCTCTCTCAAATTCTTGTGTAACTGAGCAAGGCCCTCCTGGAAAACCAGATGAAAAATAAATTCAAAATGGGGGATAACAGGGCAGACATCTTACATTTTCACTCATGCGTCGCCGAAGGTCTTTATTTACTTCTTCCGGTCGGAAGCCTTCGCGTTCCTTTGCTGCTAATTCGCGTTCCAGCATCGCCTTCTCCTGGAGGCACCTCTCGATTTCGGATTTCAATTGAAAGTATTCTTGTGCCAGCTGAAAAAACAACGGTGAAAAGTCGGGATATTTTAGCACAATTGAAGATTCCAAAGTTTACCTGTTTGTGCTGATCGAGTATTTTTAAGGATTCTGGAATATGTGCGGTTGCTGGTATTGGCTGTAGCTCCTCTTCCAGCATGAGATACGCATTCTCAAATTTCAAGTTCTGCGTTGCTCCTACAATACGACGCACCACATTACGTTTTACACGTTAACTCTGATTTAAATATTTTGGAAAGCTGTAAGTAACTTGAACTTCCCGTTACCTGGAGTAAGCTTCACTACCGGTGGCAAGAAGACATTGTCAGGATGGTAGTCTCTAAAATCTAAACTAGATCCGTAGGATGATGACCTCCGATGACCTGCAGGAGAAAAANAGAAGACATTGTCAGGATGGTAGTCTCTAAAATCTAAACTAGATCCGTAGGATGATGACCTCCGATGACCTGCAGGAGAAAAAATACAAGTTATTAGGTGCTAGGGTGTGATTGTGAACAGTTACCAGCAACAGGATGGCCATCACGAGTATGTTGTCCAGGATTCACTTTGCCTCCGGCAGCATACGGAAGTGGCTCTGCCGAAAACCCAGGGCCATCTGTCCCGCATTCACTCAAGTTTTGCTCACTAAAAAATTGGCTGGTATCCGGCAATCGATTTCTTGACATGGGTATTGGCTGTCCTTGTTGCCACGAAGGAGGCTTCCGTCCTTCTTTTGCTTGTGATCGTGGAGGCGGTGTTGGGCGATGAGATTGTTTTTGATTGTAAAAAGGAAGAAGTGGCTCTCCTCCACTGCTGGACTGCGCTGGGTGTAACACCTGAGACCCACGCGGACTTGGTACAGGAGGCTCAATTCTGCTATCATTGATTTCCAGAGACGTAGCTCTACGTTCTGGAATCTTTGGAGTTGGCTGAGGAGGAGGTTCTTCAGTAACTAGTTTGACGGGGGCTGCAGAATTTCCGGAGGTATTATCCAATCCGATTTTAGAAGTTGGTTGATCAAGCATCAAAATATCATCGCTTTCACCCAGAAAATCCCAGGCTTTCTAAACAAGTAAAAGAAAAGGGATCAATTTTAGCAGCAGAGCCGGTACAGTTGATCTTCAAATTCTGATGTCAATACCGGATCAGTGTCTACCGCTAACTCAGCAAAGTCCTTGATCTTGGGTTGTGAAGGCACAGTTTTATTCCCATGAAACTCTGGAAATACGTCTACATCGTCGTTATAGTTGTAATTGTCTGGTTCCTCCTCGTCGTAAATTGTGTCAGGGATGTCCATTTTTGCTGTAATAAAAAACAAAAGTAGCAATTGATTTCAACTTTAGTTTGAAACCACAGTTAGAACCGATATTGACAATATTTCCGATTGGCTTCAATGCCTCACCTTCGGTTTCGTCGTTTGATTCTTTAGTTGTTGAAATGACAAGGGGCTCATCCGCACCCGGAAAAAGCGCACACAAATGCGTCATAATTTTAACCACTTTCGCCATGGGTGGACGAACTTTGGGACTTGCGTCCCAGCATCTGTTGAACACACCAAAATGCACCAATGAATACTACAGACTCTCACTCGTCCTGAGCAAACTGGCAAACCCAATAGCATATCCTTACCTCGTCATAAGTTTTTCTATTGGCGGTGGGCAGTTCAGAATTAATTTCGGGCGTTTGCCCTTTAGAGCGGCGGCCCATGATATTGCCACAGACCTAAACTCCCTCATTTCATCAAAAGGTTTCTCCCTCGTCAACACTTGCCAAAGGATGATCGCCCAGCTGTAAACGTCACATTTTTCGTCGTATCTGTTACCTAAGACCAAACAATTTGTCATCCCATGATGTGGCTAAAAGCTTCATTTAGGTATTGCAAACTAACTTGTGAATACTTCTGGTGCCATCCACAGCACTGACCCTTTGTTATTTGTCATGTTCGTTTGGTAGTCGCAGACAGTTCCAAAGTCGCAAATCTTTAACTGAGTGCCCCCTTGGAAGAGGAGGAGATTCGGTGGTTTCAAATCACGGTGTAAAATTGGCACTGGCATTCCATGCAAGAAGGCAACCCCTTGAGCAGTTTGCAGAGCCCAGCTAAGGGCATGGGCCGCAGTGTACTCATATCTTGGTTGATTTAAATGCAAAACTGTAAAGAGAAAATCATACAAATTCTCAGGGTTTATTATGTTTATGAAAATAACACATTACCGTTGTAAAGTGAGCCACACTCTGCGTATTCAATTATAAGGCAGACAGGACTAAGACATTCCCCGAATAACTGGATAATATTCGGATGGGAAACTCTTGCCAGTTGATTCCTTTCATTCTCAATCGACTTTAGCTCCGTATCAACCTCAATTTTCTTCACAGCGACTACTTTCCCTTTCCATTGTGCCCTGTAGACTACGCCGAAAGAACCTTTTCCAATTACCTATGATAAATCAACCACTTTCAAAAAATATTCCTGCAACCCTGAGTAGTACAACAGCATTCAAACGTGGGTATTTTTAACATACCGAATAAGTCCTCTAGCTCATTGTATTCGATTCTTTCAATATGCTGCTGAGTCACGCTACTTCCACGACCTTGATGACCTTGTGGATGTTGTATTCCACTCATCTCATCCTGGGAAATGCAAGGCGAAGGAGCCGATCCGTATTAATCTAAAAGTAAATTAAAACCTTTATTAGCGTAACGTAGTTCGGACAGTACTGGTAAGCGAGACAAAGCCACGCATCATAGTGAGACTGTTGACCTTACCTGACCTTTGTGCTCCAACTGGGACGTTTTCAAGGCCGAAAATGCAATCAATTAAATGCAATAAAATCACGACAAAATTTTCAGTATTTCTCCAAAAAAACCTAAAATTTTTTGCTTTATTTTTCATATTCAAAATTCTATTTCCCGCGCTCCTGGGGAAAGTGAAATCAACTCACTTGCTGGAACAGTTTCACTTTCACCTCCATAATTCTTTACATTTTTTCTGTGCCAATTAACGCAGAAAATATGACACATTTAAGGTCAGTGGAGGTCAATGATTGCTTGAGATTCCATAATTTTTGTTATTTATCCACTTGCACTTGAGATTAAGACTTGGAACAGCGGAGGGATGGGGTTGATTGGCAATACCCGCTTGGAACTCACCCCCACAACAGGGATGAAAAAAAAACCTGGAACTTGAAAACTTGTCTGGAAAACCATGATCCAAAACATGTGTTCAGCTTCACATTTTCATTAGAAAGTCCTTGTTTTAAGTTTAACTAAGAGATGCACTTGTCAATTAGCGCAGTAGTGGTAGCGTTAGTTTTAGTTATTGTCCAAATTATTCAATGGTACTGGAAGAGTAGCTTGGACAGTGCTGGATTTCCAGCATCTACAGAATTTGTTGGTCTGGTTTTGGCCAGGAAAGGGAGTAAAGGAATTCCAGGGAAGAATATGGCTGATCTGGATGGCCATCCACTCATTCATTGGGTACTTCAAGAAATCCTGGAGTGTCAAGGTTGAGTACTGAAAGCAAATGTGAACTAAGAATGTTAATTAATGTACCGCCAGCTTATTCAGATTTTCTTATGATGGCGTTTCCAGAATTTGCTTCAGTGTGGGTATCTACAAATGACGAAAAAGTAAAGTCGTACCTTCATGAAAATAAACCTACTGTCAAAATCCATGATCGAGCGAGCTACACTGCTACGGATGAAGCAAGCTCTCTGATCGCAGTTCAAGAATTCCTGATGATTCATCAAGGTAAAAATCCTAGCACCCTTAAATCCCTTGACCTTTGAGCCTATTTTATTTTTCAGAAATTGAAACCATCGCCCTTGTCCAAGCGACTTCTCCATTTCTCAAGAAGGAATATTTGCAAGAAGCAGCAGGACTGATGACCAAGTACAAATTAGACTCTGTCTTTGCAGTCACCCGACAATGGAAACTAACCTGGTCGGCCATTACAAAAGCTCAATTTTGAATCCGGCACTTTCACATCTCCTCTTAATTTCAACCCCGCACGGCGTCCACGGCGTCAAGACTGGGCTGGAGAACTAATAGAAAATGGAATGTTCTATTTCTTCCGTCGGAAAACCGTACTAGAGGATGGCTTGCTACAAGGACACCGGTAAAAAGCAACATGAAAAATGCTAACCTTTCTATCCTTTTGATGTTAAAAGTATTTTGAAATATTTTCTAGATCTCATTACGTTGAGATTCCTAAAGAGGACAGCTTGGAGATTGACACTCCAGAGGATTTGATCTTTGCAAATTTTATCATGCAAAGGCGACATTTTCCTTCATGAATTTATTATCCTTAGATGTTTAGAAAGACAACTTTTGAGCATTAGGGTTTTGAAAGACGGAAGTGGATTGGGTTATTTCTACCCAATGAAAACCTGCGTTAAATTCTAGTTTAATAGTTTCTGCACAGTTTAATTGCGTTAATTTGATGACAGCTTGACTCACCCGTGTCCATGAGTGTTTTAACCTGGGTTTTTAACACCTTGAAAGAGTCATATAGCGGCAGTGTTAATTTTAGAATTTATGCGTCTCTCTACCTCCCATTGTTGTCTCAGGGAACTGTTGAAGGTGAGGGTGGTTTAGCATTATGATTTTACGACCGTCGACGTGGTGCTTTTAACAATGGACTTTTAAGCCTGTGTGTAGTCCAAATGTAAATGCGTTACTTAGCTTTTGTTTTGTCATGACATGAGTCAAGAACTCATCTAAAGTATTTTCTTCTTGAATCTTAACGGGTGCGGTTGTTTTCCCTTTCGTGTGTGCTCAAGAACACTTTTTCCTTCATTTCCCATTTACCGTTCTGCCCGTGGAGGAGCATTAATTGCTGACCGAGTTACAATGGGATCACCGGAAGGAACGGGCAGAGGAGCTGGAGCATTGTCAGGCGTAAGGAACAGCATCGCTGCATTTTTTGCAAACTTTCCATTCGGATCAATTCCTTGTTTCAGTTGAAGCAAAATGTCAAAAAGTCGCCAAAGCCTTTCAATTTCACTTTTTGCAGCTAATGGGTGTGGCCTGTGATTGTCGTTTCGGCCGTCCTAATGGCCCAATCATTGGGTTTCAAGACAGAACTGGGTTACATCTTTGGCTACCAGTTGCCAAATATCGGCACTGGCTCTGGATACTACAACAATCGGAATACGTACAATTTCTTTGGCTATGAACTTGACCCGTTGATTGGGATCGCAAGTGGAGGCGTGGTCATTGGGCTCCTCCAGCTTATCTCGTGCTTCTTCCTCTGCTGCGGAAGACGGGTACTTGTCACTTTCTATTCTAATCTAGTCCACACAAGATCCCCTGTAAAAGCTCGTTAAGTTTACATTAATGTCGCCACTCATTATCACTCGTTTGCATTGTCGTCGTGTAATCGAGTGTGGGTTTAAAACCCCATACATGCAAATTCCCACGAGGAAATGATTGTTCTGATGTCATCATGACTTCCGCTCTCAAATCTCAGTAGTAAGGGTGACATAAATCTTCGCAGGGCGGCAAAATGCGGCGACCATTGGCGACCGTTTAGTATTTTGTGACTGAAAAATCCCGGGGTTTGCAAAGCTTCTTTCCCGATGAGAAAACTCTCCAAATCCGACTTAGATTTCGAGATTATTTGAATCAGATCGGCATACAGGACAGCTAACTTGAGATTGACTGAAAATTATTTTTTTTTCATGTTCCAGAGCTTATCCATTGGCTGGGCTGTATTCCAGCTTCTCCTCCTCATCGGAGTCGTCGTCTGCTTCGCCCTTGCCATTTACTTTGAAGTCTATTCCTACCGGAGTATTCCAGGTTATGGAATCCTAGGCGTAGGTCCGTGGACTCGGTCTTGACTACAACAACGGTGGTTACTTGAATCCAGGCCTGATTAACAATCCCTACCAGAACCCTTATGCACAGCAGCAGCTTCTCCAGAACCAAGCTCTGCTTTACAACCAACAGGTCGGGTACCGCGGGTACAGCGGCGGCTATGGTGGAACTCGCTACATTGGCGACTACATTTGCAATCCGACTGGCCAAGCGTTCGTCGGAGTCTTTGGAATCGACATTGTCGCAATTATAGTGGCAATGGTAATGGTCGGGGTTGCTTCACGACAAAGCAGTCTTTCTGACGAGTACGTCCGGGCTGGGTCACCACGAATGGACGTAAGGTACAAAGCCTAGAAATGTCAATCATAAACCCCTTCCATTGTCATTTCTAAAAGCGCCTACATTCTGCGATGATAAGTTACAGAGGCCGCATTTACTCTGGTCAATTTCAACTAAATTGTTTTATTTAACTTTCTTTTCATTAAATGTTTTACGACTATCTCAGTTGCGTTTATGAATACGTAGGATCTATCAGAACTTTCAAAACAACGGCGACATATCCGATTCGATCAGTACCTTGTGTGGCGTCTAAATTGAGCGTTTTACTACTTTTGTATATCGTTTTGACCTTAGTTATTTAGCCAGAAGAGTGTCGTTTGTTTTTCATCCAGTGGACCTTGTGTTAACCTAACCTTTTTCTTTCCAATTATAATCAATTACAAACCACCTTCACCCTTCTTAATGATCACGTGAATAAACACAATTTACTGGGAAATAATGAGGACCCGTGAGAATCCAAAGTATACCGGAAAGGATTACTGCATGCTCAGTGTAAAGGCTTGTCAAGTAGGTTCAACGCAGTGACATGTGTATGCGGCCCACTGTGAAAAGGAACAAGAGCCTCTTGACCTTCATTGTTTCCGTATCAGCGGAGTCAGGACTGGATTTTATTCCAGTTTCTGTCTTCCATGGAGTCAAGTTGCTCATGGGAAATTACTCTTTAAATTCCAGAAGGTTATGTCGTCACATTGGTAAATTACCAACGAGTGAATTAAGATTCACATGCCGTTGTTGATTTAGCGGTTGTGATTCAACACCTTAATGCAGAGGGTTTAAATACTAGAGGCGTTTCCTGAATAATTCATACAAAATCATGGGAAGTGACACATTGTGACGTTTTAGTCGGAATTCCGCTTGGTCATAAATCCAAGGCACCTTCCAAGGTGCATTCCATCATAGAGTTTGCATAAGGACAGTAGAATTAAAACCTAATTTGGAACGTCATTACTTTTCTACTGTCACTGGTCATGCTCTCCAGAATCTGAGTGATTGGAAGTTGCTTAGAAACGTTTAAGAAATGAAGATCCTGAAGTGAAAGTCCGCTTTCTCTAAAAACAAAAGTGAAACAAGGAGTGATATTGGATTTTTAGGATGCTCAAAAGGCCAATTTTATTATCCTCGAATCATGCTGTTAAGCCTCTTTGATTGTCTACAGAGCTACTAAAATTACTAATACTAATCATAGGCGAAACACCATTTGTATCTATATACAAAAAATTTAAGTTAATTTTGCAAAGGTGAAGAAATCCAATCATTGACGAAAGAGGTCGAATGATTGTCCCATGAATCCGAGTTGAGTTGAGAGGTCAGCTTATTGGAATTGTCTGTATTGGAATTCCGGTTGTTGGAACTGGTACTGTGGCCGTTGTTGGTACATCTGCTGCCGGAATTGGTACTGTGGTTGACCTTCCTGCACTTGATACTCCTGTTGCTCTTCGGGTTTCATTGGGAAGCAGCATTTGTTCATGAAGCAGAGCTTGTGAAGGGCCACTGGGACATAGTTCCTGATGAAGAGGTCCATCCATCTTTTGAGCAAGACGGGGAAGACGGCGTCGACCTCTTTGATGATCTCCTTCTTCAAAGCAGCTGAATAATCCTTCGGGTTGGTCATCAACACTCTGCGAACAGCCTGGATAAAAAACAAAATTAAAATCAGTTTGCACCATGCAGATTAAATTCACGGGCCTTTAAAGGCTTTTACCGTTTGCACAGCTTGCTCGACCTTCGCTACGACGGCCTTGCGCTCATCTTCAGAAATTGGTTCCGCCATGAGCAAGAAGTGAGCAGCCTTTGATGTGAACACGGTGAGCAAGTTCTCCAGCTTCTTTGGGCATGGAGTTACTGGAATAGTATGCGCAGGAGTCCACTGGGATGGAAGAAGGATCGTTCTCAGATTCGTCGTACAAGGCCTCTTGGACTTCTTGTGAGGCTTGGACAAAGTTGAAGTTCCTTTCTGGAACGGCACACTGGGTGCTGATGGCAATCGGGTTGAGTGGCTACTTTGTAAGCTTGGTATTGAAGTCCCTTGGTTCCCTTGCAGATGAATTCAATGGCAAATGGATGAGTCTTCAGCTTCTTGGCTTCCTCGCAGACATAATTTTGCACTTTCTCGCAAACCTCACCCACGGGTTGGCCCTTGACTTCGCTCCAGATTTGGCTGACCTTGTTCCTGATGTTGTCGGCGATAGTGTGGGCCATACGCTCACGGGCTTGGCTCACCCACTCGAATGATTTGAGAGCAGCGTTGCTGACATCGTAAACAGCTTGGCGGATTACGGGTTCAATTTGCTTGACACATTGCTCGTCTGGAGTGTAAACTTGCTCAGGGCCAGAATACATGCGTGGCTGGACAGCTTGGTAGACGGGAGTACGGAGGCAGAGTTGTTGCTCATGCTGGACTTGTTGCTTGGCGTTGGCATTGACTTTGCAGACAGCTTTCTCCCTGGGGTCAAAGGATTGGAAGGAGTAGCTAGCAACCAAGAGGGAGCCTGAGCTCAAGGCACAGTCCTTAGGTCCACGGAATTCACCGATCTTCTCACCATCAAAGTCACCACAGAGTCCGCAGGTCCTGTTGCGAAGGGAATTGACAGCCTGGACATGGACGTATTTACCATTAGTGGCGAGTTGGAATTGTTGAGCGATGACTTGGATTCCACCATCGTACATGGACTCAATACGTGCAATCTCTTTTCCATCCCTGGCCAAAACGATGCGTGGGAGTTCCACCTTCTGCTCGTTGACTTCAACAATCATCTTGTTGCGTCCATAGAGTCCAGCTTTCTGTGATGGTTGGTTCAATTCAATCTTGGTTTGTCCATCGAGGAGAAGGACGACTTCCTTCTTTTGGGTTGTAGCGTCCTTGAGGAGGACAGCGACTGGCTCGCGTCCGGAACAGTCCTTGACCAGAACTTGGTAGCAGTCTGCTGCAACGTTTTGGTGGAATCGATAGCTGACATTATCAAACGTGTTGACTGTGGTTCCTTCGATTGAGCAAGATGCTTCAGAGTCGGATTTGAAAACGCGGTCACGAATGTTGTTTGGCAGAGCCTGGGTAGCCGTCAATGGAAGAATGGTCTTGACAAAGCTGTTTGTCTTCATGCTGCGGAAAGAGATTCGGGAGTCGGGCTTGGTGACGGTGACATCCAGGAACTCCTTGTTTGGCGTCATGAAGCCATCAACGCGGAGTTGACCTTGTCCAGCACCTTCGTGGAATTGGTCATTGGAAAGGTATGGGAAGAGGTACGCCTTGACAAAGTCCTCAGCATATATGGTGCCGTTCAAAAATTCAACGGGTAAGTTCGGTGAGTACTGGAAAATAATGGTGTGATATTGCTATATTTCGTCTTAGTTCAACAATGGTTTTGGGACTTACGTTGATTTTTAATGAAACTTGGTTCAATGCAGCGGCTTGTTGTTCAGAAACCCAAAGGCAGACTGGAGACACAGAGAATCCCTTCTTCTCGTCTTCAGCACATTTCTCAGCCTCTGGTGACTTGGTCTTTGCCCATTCGGTCATCTTTGGCCCTCGCTGAAGCTTTCCAACGAGTTTGACCTCATGCGGCATCCGGGAGCAGGAAGAACCGAATTGAAGCTCTCCCTTGACGTTCACTAAAAGATCTTCAGACAAAAGTCGCTTCCTCAAGACAATGAGCTGATGGCGGTTGGCCCAGTTGGGAGCATCGTACTCTCCTTCGAATTCTGCGCAGTAGTCACCCTGTGACTTTTGGTTCTGGCACTCAGCCACGATCTCGCGGATGGCGACCAGGGACGGGTGGGTTTGTGGAAGGGAGTTGGCTGCTTCATTGGCAGAGTCGCCAGCGGCAACGCGCCAGTAGAATCGGCCGGTGGATTTGGAAACTTGGAGAAGGTATTGGATTGTGGACGGATAATCCTTGGAGAAGATCCTCTGGATCTGGCCTCGGTTTTCTCGGACGCTCTTGATTGGAGCACGTTTCCCAATGAAAGCAACAGCAACCATGTAACCAGCTGCCTGTTGACCTTGTTCGTTAGCTTCGATGTATCGTCGCTGTCCACGGGTTGGTGACCTTTGTTCGTCGGAATCACGTTGTTGAGATGAACTGGGCTGACGACGGTTCTCGTGAGATTCATTCTGCCGCTCTTCCGATGATTCAGAAGATGCAGATTCAGAGTCTTTCCAGAGATTGGGGTACGCTGGATTTTCTTGCTTGTCTAAAAATTTTCAAAAATTTTCAGTGAAAATACCTTAGGCCTAAGTTTCAAGCTTACTGTATCCAAGGGCAAATCCGAGGGTCTTGGTGTCAGATTTGGAGACATCGAGCGTAAGCTTCCTTTGTACATATCGAATGTTCTCATCTCCGAGCCAGCCAATGTTGAACCAGCAGCCTGGTGTGTGGAACCGCTTGAAGAACTGCATCCAAGCACTTGGCTTCTCGTTCTGCTCATGGTATTCAGTCTCTTCTTCCAATTGCACGTTGAGGCCCAAAGCTTGTTGAACGCCTTCGAAAACTTGGGAGTTCTTGTACGGCTGTTCGACGGCATGGATGATTTCCATCTTTCCTCCTTCGCTGTGAACCGTTGGCCAGCACTCGTCAGAGATGATAGCAGTGTATGGTCTCTGGTGGAAGGTGAAGACATCGATTTCACCACTTGGGGTTCCGGTGGACAATGGAGCTGGGGAGATGGCAAAAACAGCGTGACCTTCTGGGGCCCATCGGATCAAAGCCCGGAGTGGAGTTTCAATAACGGCGTGGCGCATAACTCCAGCCTCATAGGATTTGCCAGAGAATGGAACCTTGAATGCAAGCTTGCCGTGCGTCTTCCAGGCGTACACTGTGGAAACAAACACATTACTCCATTTTGCTTTGCAAGGGTAAGGAAGCGAAAACACTTACCTGGGTGAATTTCAGCCTGGACTTGGATATCTTTCAATCCCTGTTGGTTGACCAACTTGACGTTTCCACGAAATGACACATGAAGAGGCATACGGAAGTGGTAATGAACTGGGACACCCATGATCGAAGGCATTTCCAAAGAATGTTCCATGAGATGAACCGTCTTTTGGTAGTTGAAGTTTATTCCGTTCAGAAGTTGTGGCAAGTACTCTACCTTGGCTTGAGCGATGAGCTGTTGAATGGACTGCTCATTGATTGACCAGAATCGCTCTATCTGTTGGCGGATGTTGATGCGGATTGAAGCTTCTGCAAGGGCAAAGTCAGGAATTGTAAACCGGATTTTGGAAATAATGGCTGTAGTTTTCATTTACCTGGTTTCTCCTCCTGTTCGCGCTGTGAGATTCCGAGGAAATTGTGGATCTTCTCTAATTCCTCGTGGGGTTCAGACACTGAAGTTTTCTTCATATATTGCTCAACCATGAATGAAGCCAGACGCTGGATTGTCTCTCCCTGGATGTCAACTTCAATTGGAGCTGCTCCTTGGGCACCATTTCCATATTGAAAGTAGTGGAGGTAGTAAAGGTAGCTTGGGAAGACGGAATCCTTGGCCCCAAAGTATTGGAAGTGTTGTAGATATCCTGTTTGGAGATGCTCAAGCCACTGTGAGTAGAAAAAGTTTTGGGATTTGGCGTATCCACCGTTGAAGGGCTTGCAGATTGAAAGCACAGCGCGTGCCTTGCCGGACATTTTCTCATGAACTGGAGAAAGTGGTCGCTGGAGTTGAGCCAAGTTCTTCAATGTCGAGTAAATGAAAGCGTGGACTGGAAGTGAAACAAAAATGATTAGGAGGCTATTCAGGCTGACACGGAAGTGGGCCTTACCCTCTTGGGAACCAGCATGCCAAGTGCTGAAAGCAATTTGTTGCCAAATCGTCATGTCTGCGTTTGTGTTGTAAATCAGCATTGCAATCGCACTCATCCTGACTTGGGGATGTTCGCTCTTGTCACTGGCGACGGAGACAAGGATTGGAAGAACTTCCTTCTCGACAACTTCATCGGTCAACAGGTCCTGAGCCTCACGGTCCACACCGTGGAATTCAGTTGATGGAATGTTATTACCAGATCGGGAGATGATCAAGTGCTTCAGGGCAAAGACTGCCTTAACCTTTACATATGGATCGTTCTCATCATCGAGGATTTGTTGGACCACTTTGATGACTTCAGGGACTCCGAGATTTCCAAGGGCTGAGAGGTAAGTGCTGACCCAGTGATTGTCTTCTTGTTCACTACTTTGCAAGTGCTTCTTCAAATTCTTTATGAACCAAGGGAGGTACTGGCGTTGAACAAGGCTCTGGTCGCAGAACTGTCCATAGAGTTGAACAGGGTACTTGGTGTTGCTAATACGCTGTTCAGAAAACATCAAAGCAACAGAAATTAGAAATTTGATTCTCAGTAGGTTGTACACAACTGATGAAATTTTTACGTACCGTGTTGACACAAGCTTCGTAAAGGATGTTGCTAAATGCCAAGATAGCTGCAGTCTTGACTTGAACCTTGTCGCTGTCAACTGCGCTTGAGTCAGTCAGTTCATACAGAGCCTTCAGGAGTTGGGGTGTTGGTGTCCTAACGTACATTGGGAAGGTGGAAATAATTTGAGCAGAGATTTCTCCGGTGATGCTCTTCTTCTGGATCAAATCAATCAGGAAGTAGATGTTGGGGTTGGTACCGGCTATTGAGAAAAATTCAGTGATTACAAAACCAGTTAGACATGGAGATCAGTTTACTGTTTTTGCACAATAACTTACCAATGGCCACGCAATCTAAAAAGACATTCCGTGCGACCTGGTCTTGTTCGGTTTGGCTATAGTAAATTGAAAACGAAAGCTTTACCAAAATGTATTTACAATGCGACTGTTAAAACTAACGTCTTTGCTGCGATTTGAAGGTAGAGCTCTTCGACATCTTCGTAGTTGCAATACCGAAGGATTTTAGCAACAGTTGAAATCTTGGACATGGTCTCAGCTTCAGCCATGGATTGCTTGTTGGTCAAAACATCGTTGACAATCTCCTTCATCAAGTCTTGGACACGCTTCTTCAACCCGGGTGTTTGGAGGGGGGATGACAGGTACGGGTTGACTGGAGCTCGTTTCAAAGAAGGAAATGGGAGTTGACCTTTACCCTCAGCAGCTAAAAATAGTTCGTTGAAGCAGTTGTCATCTTTGTATAATGATTGAAAGTTCTTGAGATTTTGAAAATGAAACTAACCGGTGTCATACTTGAACCAATCTTCCTTCCTCGCTTGGTATTCCGGGGCTTGTTCGAATGAAGAGTCCTCGCCGGACGCGACAGATCGTGGATGACGTGGTCCACGTTCTTCTTGGTCACTTTCGTTTTCTTCAGAAGAGTCTTCAGCAGAGGGCTGGACACGGCGGCTGTAACTTGGGTAAGTTGGGTAAGCGCTGTTCGTCTCGTCATTGCCGTTGTCATTGGCTTCATCGTTGTAGGCATGCTCGATCCGTCCTTCCTTCTGGAGTTGTTGTTCTTGTGGGTCGAAAGTGTAAGACAAGTCTTGGATGACCTTGGGCTTCTGAACCTTGATCGTATCCTGAGCCTTGGTGATGGAGACCAGCGTAAAGTTCTGGATGGTTCCAGCAATCGTCTTTTGGTCCTGTAGATTAAAAATGATCATTTAAGTCCCTCTGATGGGGTCTATAAGATGGGCACTGAATTAAATAATGAATTTACCAATCTAAGGCCAAAGTTGAATTGCTCTTCCTGCTTGATGTTCAAGAGCGTAAATTGTTTGCGATCCTTGCCACAAGCGAGGTAGCGAGTGATGACGAAACGTTCAAAAGCGGAGCCATGAGCGTTGTCTACACAAAAGTAAATTAAGTTAAAAATGGAGAATGACAAACCAAAGATTGGCTGACATACTGATTTACCTCCACCGCGAGCGTAGAGGTTATTGGCCGTTGTGTATGAGAGAGTGGGCTTGACTTTGCAGGCAGTGAAGTTGACAGACTTGATAATCTCGAAGATTTGATCTTGGCCGTTACAGAAATGGTCGAAGGTCTGAGGCCATGGAAGTTCTCCTTGGCGAGTCTACAAGAATACAAAGTTATTCTAAACGAATTCCAGAAATTCTGACTTCCCATTGGAGCTTACCTCTCGGCTGTCCTCAGCGGAAGCGGAGTCTTCTGATTGAGCAAACTGCCTGTAAGCGCTGTACTGCTGGTACGCTTGGGGTTGATAGTACCTAAAAGCCTCATCTTGTTGCTCCTGGCCTGGAGCGTAGAAGTATTTCTTCTGGTATTGTTCCTCGTACTTTTGTTCTTGAGCTTGTTTGTTGTTCATAGTTGCCATACTCTTGGTATCCGTATGGTTTGTACTGTTGCTGGCCTTCTTCACCGCTGCCACGGTTAGCACGGTTCTCAGCGGAGTTTTCCTCGCTGCTGTCTTGCTGACCTGGCTGGAATTCACGTTGGATTGCAAATGGCGTCTGGAATGGTCCTTGCTGTGACACGGTGTAGTAAGTTTGACCTATAAGATGGCGCTAGTTGTAGGTCAGGTTTCACTTGATAAAAATGGTGTTCGCTTACATTGTCCAAGGACTGTGTTTTCCATGACCTCATAGAAGAAACCGCTGTCCGTGTCTTGGTCTTCTGGGCGAATGGAATTTGTCTTCCGGTTCAAGTTTCCAGAAACAACGGCATTGGCACCAGTAGTGTCAAGCACAAAGTGAGAAGCTTGAGCCTAAAATGTTAATAAAGGTCAAAAAGGGAAGGCTTGCAGCTTAGGTCATAACATACCTTCTTCAAATTGACTGCCCAAGTTGGGAGATAATCCTCAACCTTCATTGACTGGACAACTCCGTTGCTCATGGTAAGCTCAATTGGTGACTCGAGGTACTTTAGAATCTCTCCTTTGAGTTCAATGGGAGTTTCATTCTGAAGCTCGGCCTCACGCCAACCTCCATTCAATTCAGCATTGAGTTCAGCGGCCTTGAAATCTTCGGGCTGGAAGAGGAAGAAAATGCAATAGGTCAAAATCCCAGCTCAATCCACTACATCATTTGCTTTAGGAATCCGAGAAGTGTGTCCGAACCCGTGTAGACTTACCTTGAGAACAATGGTCGTCGCAGAGACGACTTGAACGGCGATTTTGTAGTTGACTTCGATCCCCGCGTACTGTGAGTTGATGTCCGAAACTCCAGTCATAATGCGTCCGCGTACTTTGTACACGTAGCGATTTCCAGGCTTGAAGGCATACTGCGCTGATACTAATCCTGCTGGAATACAGAAGGAAATCAATCAGCCCGATAGTCAGGTTTTATTTAAACATGTTTCCACCCAAAAAGTACTATACCTAGGGAGAACAACAGGAGGCAAGCTACTGCCTTCATATTGGCTGGATTCGATTGGTTGAATGAAACGTTTAAGAATCAGGTATCAATTTCTGGACAAGACTCTAGAGGAAAGGAACCAAAGGGGGACGAACTCCAGTAAAAATCTGTATACAGACCTAACTGAAATCCGACTGAGGAACTGTACCGCCGAAGGAATCTGCGCTGCCTATTTATACCTTCCATGATTCTTCAGTTCGAAAAGTAAAGTCCAAAAGTAGCTGGAAAGTAGATTTTTCCACAGTCAACATCAGCAAAATTTAATCATTTTGCATTTGGCAACATCAGGGTTTAGCCTAAATAATGCTCTCGAAATCCTCAATCGTCCATTTGTCCCTCTTGAAAAAGTGCAGATGCAATGTTATTTTTGAGTGAATAGCTCTCCATTCATTTTTTGCACACAATGTGTCCTTTAGAGGAAAGTCATCTTGAACAATTTCTGCAGATTCTGCAGGAATTGCATAGTGACTCCTTTCAGCTCAATAACCATAACCTCATTTGCTCAAAAGTGATTAGCAGTAAAAATATTTTGCTAATTTCTGCGCAGAATTGCCTAAAATGGCCAACACTTGTGAATCTTCAGTTCATTGTTCTGATCCTTGCCTCGAGGCCGAGGGATGTTAGGAATTGGAGATTTGACAGAAGTTTATTACAAGTCTTCATCCTCATCAGACGCTAATTATGAGTGATAGCGGAAGGCTGAAGTGGATTTGATTCAATGTGTCAAGACAAGACTCTCCTTAGAAATGAATTTTATTGCAAATACTCAATCACGCGAGGAACAATCAGGACAAATGATTGCTGCTGAGATAATTCTAATGGGCGCTCGACATTCATTTCATGTCTTTTTCTTCCTTTCGCAGAGACTGTTTTTAATTGATGATTTTCAACAAATGAAAGGGAAAGGGAGTCCTTCCATTGAGTGACTAATTACTACTCGCTGGGATGCATTACTTTTCCATTTCGAAAAACATCATCAGATTCACATCTTGTTGGGACTTGTGGATTTAAACAAGGCTCTGGCTAAGCTTTGACGTTTAATTGTTCGTAACTTAATCCCGGTAGAAGTAAATGGGAAATGGAAAGTTGGCACAACAAGAAAGGGTTTCAATTTCTGTCACAAATGTATCAGTTTTCTTTATCCAAAAACTTTGAAATAACTAATGAAACTGAAACCGCTTTTGATTCCAGGAAATCTGAAATCAGTAGAACCTTTGCATAAAAGTTAAAAAAAAACTCAATTTGTGCAGCACAGATTGTTTTCTAAATCCTAAGATTAAAACCTTACATTAAAGCGTAGAGGAAAACACCTTCCACTTCAAATTGCATTTTATTTAAAAAAAAAATGAAATCCCATAAGTTAAAATTCTTTTTTTTTGTCTGCTGTGC
>VNWY01001161.1:0-19712 GCA_009869845.1 Pseudachorutes palmiensis | reverse complement strand
TTTTCATTGGCATCAAGTCAAACAGCATCGTTTAAGAGTTTATGAACATATAGTTTTACTATTTATATCTCTTCAAATTGTTCGTTCACCCATTCTTTCACGTCAATTTAAGACAATAAAACAATAAATCTACCAAATCTACATTTGAACATTTAAATTACAATTAATTTTATATGACCGAAACACCAGAAAGATTGACCTTGACCCCGAAACCCTGCAAGAAGAATCGATTTTGCGTCCTGGCGGGAAAACCCAGAGGATTCAAGGTGGCCTTTACCCCCTGAAAAGGCCCAACAGAATTGGTCTGTGTCCTGGTCCTGGCGACCCTGAATTCGCTGAGGAGCGGGTATTATTTTGGGAAAATAATAAAGTGATCCAAATCAATGAGCCAAAAGGGTTGTTGGTCATCTGACGTTTAGATGCATGTCGAACGATGGAATGCGGAGAATGGAAAGCCCCAGTGTTGTTAATCTATTAGCTGATAATAAAGCAACAACAGACAAAAGATGTTCACTTGACTAGAGATTATTATCTCAGATACCCTTGCGAAAGGGCACTGCGCATTTCCACAAAATCCAAAAGCTTAGCCACAAGACTGGTTGCTCTATCCGACTTCGTTTACAATGAAAGTGTTACGGTCATTTGTCGGTATTCTTTTCTATTTCGCTTCTTCTGGGAGCTCTGAGAGAGCTCCTGTGTGTGGGAAACTTGTGCACAAGAGAGACAGCGCTTCATTAGTTTACGATGGAAAGGACTCCATTTTCCTCATCGGCGGAGGTTCCTATCCAACTGGAGACATCACTCAATTTGATATTCAAACTCAAACATTTTCGGACGTTGGAGGCTTTGGATTTTACGGATACAGGGAAGCAGTAGCTGCTGTTAATGGGGACCTTGTGTATAACTTTGGTGGATACGAATCACCTCCAGGCGATCAGACGAATGTTGTCCAAGTGTTTAACATGAGCGATCCAAAGGAAAGACAGCCACGAGCACAACCTATGCTCTACGTCCGTGCTAGCCATGCTGGGGTTCAAATAGGCACTGACATGTACCTAATAGCAGGCGACCAGTGCCTTAACGGCAACGGACGCTACTCAACTTGTCAATCAACCACAATTGAAAAGTACTCACTGATTACTCAAGAGTCAGAAATAGTTGCAGGGATGCCTCTAACCAATCCTTACATGTACGGTGCTACTGCAATATTCGATGGCCTTCACATTTACATCTTCGGTGGGAAAGCAAAGGGAGCTGCAAACAATATTCTCAAATTCAACCCTACCACTTTAGCCATCGAGCGGTTAGTGGAGAGGTTGCCTACGAAACTGCCCCAGGCATCAGTCATTGCTCTAGGGACAAAGGCCGTTATAATTCCAGTCGGTACATCTCCAGACTTTATTGAGTTCCACATGCAGTCACATTCAATGACGCAAAGGAGCTATGGACAAGTGAACATTACCACAGGAAGGCCCAATGCTATCTACATTCCAAAGCAGAATCGGATTTACCTATTTGGCACTGGCGTAGGGTCGTTGGATGTGACCTGTATGGAAGTAGAGGCGGTGGAGTTTGATTGTCATGGGAAACCAGATGGACATTATTCCCATCTGCAAGACTGCGGGAAGTATATGATGTGTGCAGGTGGAATCAAGTATGAAATGGACTGCCCACAAGGACTCCATTTCAACATCAAATCGCTCAACTGTGACAGACCAGAAGACGCAAACTGCAGCATCTAAACACTCGTCAATTCAGCAGCACATTCAATAATGAATGAGTATTTGTTCATTCCATTCGTGTCAAAAAGTAATTCGGGTGCTCTTCTAAGCTCCAATTGGTTCTTACGGAAATGTCATCTTTCATCTTGCAGATTAGCCAAATAAGTTACTCTAAAATAAAGCATTTATTCAATCTAATAAACCAAAAATTCATGAGATAGTTTTCAAAGGTCAAATTCCTAGTGATTTGAATGCCTTCTGGAACGTTGAGTTGCTCCACCACCAGAGGGCGACAAGAGCAACCCAAAGTATCGTCAATATATCCTTCCGATAGAATCCACCACCTACCAGTTTCGAATCTAAAATACAAAATTCCCTTGTTTAAATATCTTCCATTAGATGTAATGCTGCGCTGTGATTTACCAATTCCCGCAGCTAATTCCGTAGATTTGTACACACTTTCAACTTCTGGGTCAAACTCTACAAAGATTCCAATGTTCAAGTTGAATGCTTTCTTTGCTTCTTCTACTGTTGCTTCTGAAAAACCAAAACAATCAAATCTGGAATTTGGCAAGTGAGGGAAGTTCTTTACTCAAAAGTTTTGAATCCATTTCGATCTGGTTCAATCTGGATCTGTAAAGGTCTTTAAAGATGGTTGGTGATTCAATATTTTCAAAACGGTAGAATGCAGTTCCTTCTCCAGATTCTGGGAGTTTCATGTGCTTGACGAGTCGTTTGGCTAAAATCTGACCTCCAGATAAATCCCCTAAATAACGAGTATACAAGTGAGCTGTGAGGATGGAAGGATTCTCTTCTACACATTCGGCTATTGATTCCAAATATGAACGAAGTGTGGGAGAATTCAAGGCCCAAGCGACACTCTCTCTCCACGAGGCTCCGACAAAATATTCCAAATCTGAAATTGCAAATTAATGCTTCCATTTTTTGTATTCCATTTTAGAAATGAACCTTGACCTTTTTCCAGAGCTCCTTTTCTATTAAGCTCCAGTGGGAAATAAATCTGACGAATGTGGTTGTTTTCCTTGTGTTTTTCTACATGCGACTCGAGGCTTTTGTAGACGTGATAGAGGCAACACAAGTACTTCCCGTACACTTCACGGGAAATCTCACCTCTCAAGAAATACCTGAAAACAAAGTTATTTATTAGCCATCATCAAACCATAGGAAATAATGAAATATTCCAATCTTATTCCAAATGAGAATTTAGCAATTTAGTTTCAGCCAAAAAGATCCACTTTCAGATGGAAAAATACCAAAATATTTCACCTATTATTCTTAAACTAGCTTAAAAACAATATTAGATTATGCAAAGTATCCTTACTTGATGAATTTTGATTTTTCGGCATTTCGATGCTCTGCTTTTGTGCCTTCCTTGAGTTCGTCAGCCAACATTTCTGGAGTTAAGTCTTGACTCTTTCCTTGCTGTGAATGACCTTCTCCATTTACTTTTATAAGAGATCAGTCACGTAGGCCAGGGAGTCTACGTGACTCCAATTTAAAGCAATCGAGGGTCTGTACATGGAGTGAGGTAACATCCGACAGACAAAGTGATAAGATTAAATTAATTCCAAATCCTTCTTTTTCTTGCATTTAATTGCACTATTGATAGACACACTTTAAATGCAGTTCCTAAGAACAATTAATAAGGTGATTAAATAACCTTAGTGTAAAAATATGACAAAAAACTTGTTTTTTTTTATTTTAATTCCTAAGATGATTGCATCTTATAATTTGACCTTATAGCGAATGTACAGAATAGCACATGAGCGATACGACATTCGAAGTGGAGTGGCGTGGAGTTGTTGGAGATTGGCAACGACTTCTAACCCACATGTGCTTGTCCAAGTAAACCCGGATCGATACTGGCTAGATAAATACTGTTGACGGAGTCGAAATTCAAAGATTTGCCATTAATTCCTGTGAAGTGGCTGCTGACGGAAATAATTGCTCACCAAATATCCCAAAAACAAGGGAAAAAAAAGACTGAATACTCATAAGTTCGAACTTGATTGTAGAAGCGGGCATCAATAATTAGTATCCACCGATAAATGCTATTTTAGTAAAGACTATTTAATCAATTACAGTTCTGATAAATGCTCTCCCGTTGTATCTTATTTAAATAGTAAATTCAATTTCAGGTAGTTGCATCAGCTCAGTTTAACCAACCGTCCCAGTGGCGCATATGGAGTTAATTGTTTTCTATGCTAACAAATTTGACATTCCTAAATTTTTAATTTGGCAAACCATGAACGTATCAGTTGAAAATCGTTTGCGACGGGGTTTGTGACAAAGTGAATTTAGTTTTCAGCTGCTACTTTGGGTTTCAAAACCTCAAAAGGAATCCAGTGGATCGTGTTTTTCTGCACTAAAGATGCTTACCACCAGCGTTCTCCAGAAGCTATCCCAATTTACAAAATTTGCTTATAGATTACGCATATTTCCGTTCTATATTTGTAAAGCAAATGATGGTAGCTTTACCTGTGTCCAACCATCTCCGAAACTCAATTGCGTCCAAACTATAGTCAACCTGATCGGTTCATTTGCTGATATTTTCATGCCAGTGATTCTATTCATCCAAGTAGTCCTTGGGAAACTCTCAATTGAGCATATCATACTGAGCATTGGGATTTCTATTCCGTTTTTGCATTGCGGCATAAATCAAGCCTACTGGATGTGGAATCCTACCTCCATCGGAAGAATCATCAACCGAATGATCAAGTATCAACGGGATCACGGTATATCCAAAACAATTGTATACAGCGAATTCTAATTTATTGTTTCTGCAGTGGAATTCCAAGGACGGGAGGCCAGTGTAGAAAGATCAACAAAGGATTTTGATAGACTATTTACACTTGTGTTTTTTGCCTGGATACTGATGGAATCTCTCGTTCCTTCCCTTGTGTTTTTTGTTTTCTTTTCCAGTTTTCCAATTTCAGATGTTCCATATGCCATTCTTGTATGGTTTTTTGGAGACTACGCAACTTGGTTTGGTATCCCATTCGTACTTTTGTTTTGTCCCTTTATCGTTGGTTGCGGTACCTTTGGAATATTCATGTTCATCCTGAATTTTGTTTACATGACATCAATGTCGACGTGGATGAAAGTCTTTGGTTGGGATTCAGTTAAGTTTACAACCTCAATGAAGAAGAACGAAGCTCAGGTGTTATACAGATCAGGACAAATTCTGCACAACCACATGTATCATATAATTGACCCTTGGTTTACTATGACATATTACGGATCCCTTTCAGTCATTGTAATATTCACAGTCTGTTTAATCAAATACGTGTGGATTCTCAATCCATTTTGTGTTGGGTTTATGGTAATGTTGGTAATTGATTTGTGCATAACAAGTATAATGTATTTCGAATCCATCGTCAATATCCAACGCAGTTCGGCAATGTACTCGGAATCAATGCTTAGAAACTGCCAAAGCAAATTATCGGATGAAGAAAAACGATTTCTCAAGTCAGCTACTCCATTAAATTGGCGTGTGTGTTCAACGTTCACAATTAAAGAACAGAATTTCTCGTTACGAATTTTTGGAGAAGTGGTTGCGAGCTCAATTGTCTCGTTACTTCTAACGTTTAAATGAGGTTTAAATTTATGCTTGTTTTCATTCGTAGAAATCGGAGTTTATGCGATCGAAATCCCTGTAATATCGACATTTTAACGGAAGCAGGAATACAATTTACTCACAAGCCTAATAAAACACAATGCCAGAAAAGAATTGAATATGAAAGTTAATCTGCCAACGAGGCTAGACGGTGTTTTCTACTTTCACTGCTTTCTAGCTTTAAATTTCTGGTTTTTTCTCCACTTCTAGTAGTCCTTTGGTGGAGATGTAACCATCATAAGCTTTGAGGTATGTGCATTCTATTTACCCGGAAATATATTCAACTTCTGCTCGAATTCCATTACTAAATAATACACTGCAGTTCCAGGAAACAAATTAAAGTTTTTATAAACCCCAACAACCAGAGATAGGGGAATATTCCAAGTGGGCGGTGAATATGATTCTATCTGAGCCTTTCTGTTAAAGAAGTATGGCGTGTTTCCTAACTAGTTGGAAACCTTCATAGTCGAATAGCAACTTTTCAAAGCCATGGCGTGCCTGCGGTTCAAAGTAGGAAGTATAGGATATCTCTTATAAAAGGCAGCTTTCTTAAGACACGAAGAGCAGTCTTTTGATATAAGCATGGACGTCCCAATGTATTTTGGAATCATTATCCTGCTACTATATGGTTCTGCAATTGATCGATACGTATATGCCTTTCCCTTTATTCATCTTCAGGACTTTTTACCGCGCAGTGATCATTGCTACACTAACTTAATATTTTACGAAACTCTTGATTTTGCCAGCCAAAAATATCCTTTGGCAGTTTCAACGCCCAATCATGCAAATAACGCCTTATGCGGTTCTCGTTATCAGGCTGTTGATACTGACCCAGGAATAATCTTATGCCCACATATACTGAAGAACTTTCACATCAAGCAAGTTCAATGCCTTACCGTATTGCTAGTGATGGCGAAG
Source organism: Pseudachorutes palmiensis (assembly GCA_009869845.1). NCBI lineage: Eukaryota > Metazoa > Arthropoda > Collembola > Poduromorpha > Neanuridae > Pseudachorutes > Pseudachorutes palmiensis. The sequence continues at coordinate 13,436 of VNWY01001161.1, read as the reverse complement.
CGAAAAGTCGACGTTGAGGATGGCATTTCGTACATTCATAAATTCTGGAACGGATTCAAAGATATTGGAAAACCCTATGATGTGTTCGTGCTACCAAATGGAACAAAATTGTTTACGGTACATTCGCGGCGCGAGGTCTCCTTTTTTCCATCTCAAATCCAACTGCAGATGCTGATGTCCCCTGAAAAGGGGCTCAATGAAAAATGGTTTCGGAACCCGGATTATTCGTCTTTTGATCAAATCCCAATTGTGCAAGTTGATCTTTGGAAGAACACCACTGGAAGTATGATTGGGTACAGTGCGGTTCGTCGGATTCAAGTCAAATTCTACAATTCAAGGAATGGACTGGAGACTCGTGAAAAGAACTTTCCGAAAGCAAATGGTAACAGATCATTAGTATTTGGAAAGCTAAATTAGAGTTTTCAATGTTGCTTGCTTACAGGTTGGTCAGCAGTTGACCTTGAGTACTGGAGGGCGAGGAGGTTTCCTGTAAAAATAACTTACATGTGGGAAATTAATACAAAGTTGATGGACATAATAACCTACATTTCGACCGTATTCAATGGCACAATTATATCTGATCAACACAATGAGGAAATCCATATTTTACAGCCAAGCAGTGATCCGCCTGGAGTTGAATTAGCTGTAGTATTCTCGCGCTTCAATCGAAAGCAAAACGCAGGTACAGAATTCCATTTTCGACTGTTGCATAATTACAAGTACAAGGTCGTCAGTGCGTCTGAACTTTGGCGGATTCTAAGTTTCATAGATTACGTTCTCCCGTTTGATAGAAATGTTTGGTTATGGTTGTTTGCAACCACCCTTCTCCTCTACATAATTTGTAATATCTTTCTTCCCTTACGCAAAATTTACGATCCTACTGGCTTCATAATATTCTCTATCCTTGTCGAACATTCTTTTGAAATTTCGCAAAATCTTAAAAACTGGAAGCCTTACATTTGCATGTTTGGACTGCTGCTACTTATGGCTATTGTTTTATCGAATGGGTACAAAGGAGTTATTAGTGCATTTCTAGTAATTCCGTTACCATTACGTGGAATCGATTCATTACAGGAAGCGCTAGATTCCAAGTTCACAATGTATTTTGAGCCGGAAAAAACACATTATGGATTTTGTTGCAACCTTGGTCTGCAAACACTTGCTGGGGGAAACATTAATTACGCTGATATCCTCTTCTACCATACCTACAGCGTTTGGCGCATGCTGGGGTCAAACAACGCTGACTTTATGAGAACGAGAAATCAGATAGATGCTGGTGGTGGAAGGCGAGAGTACGCTGACTATATGAAGAATACAAATAGCTATGTACAGCACATGCGCAGATTCCAAATGATTTCCCTAGCTGAACCAAGGCCATGCCCTGTAAACGGTCAAATCACAACATCCTTGTTAAGCAACCGTTCAATGTTCCTAGCTCTAGAATTCACCATTCAGTCTTTGTTTTTTGCACAAGCCCATGGGGATGAAAGCGTGGAAGATATTTATTCCGTAAATGACAATGACAATATAATTCAAGATGAGTTTTATGGCTACACTTTACAATCCGTTTCATTTGTTAGAACACCTGCTGTCCGAAGTGTTTCTGCGTATGTTGAAAGTGAGGCTTATGAGAGGATTCAAAGGAAAGAAGATTTAGCCATGTTATTAGCTGATGTGAAACGAATCAGATTTAAAACTGGCACATTTCAACCCACCGCTCTTAGAGTTATTCCACTCAATCTCACTTCTAAAGCCATGGTAACATTTGTGATTTACATTCTCTGTATTCTAGCGTCAATTGCTTCGATTACAGGTGAAGTTGTACTAGCAAAACATATTTCAAAGATTCAGCCATTTAAATGGCTCAATCTTTTCCGAGTGCACTTTAAGAAGATAACTGAACATTCAAGAGAAAGAGTTATAATTATTAAGGCACTTTTTACAGAATGTGTAGTTAAGATTTCAAATTGAACCCGCAGTTAAGTTTACGATGTGATAGGCCGTTTTATTCATTCGGGTCAAAGATAATTTGACCCATGCAGTTTCCCGGTATCCAGAATGAAACTTTAACTCAAAACCCATTTGTCAAATCTCTTAATTTTAGTCAAAATCCTAATAAACCACCTTGAAGTATGGAGTAAGGTGCCGCACTGACTTATAACAACCTGCCTGTCAGGCTACTACCTTAATAATCAAAACAGTGAGACTGGCAGACGGACAGAACAAAAGCTAAAGCTCTATTGCTTCCCTTACTTGATAATGGTTGGTGTTTTCAACTTTCTTATAAGAGTGACCCCATTTTCATTTTATTTTGACGTATTTTCCTTTTGTTGAGTTACAATTTGAACAGGGAACACAGCCACAAGGAACAAATTTAAGCGATTATCAGTGCAAATGCACCAAAACTGAAGCAGAAGTTCCTTCATTTGGGGAACTTCTAAAATGATTGTGCAGTTGCAAAAGGAAATACAAGGGACACTGGACTGACGCAAGCACCTCCTGCGCATTCATTAATTTCCTGTGGTAATCTTCACATGGTATTGGGAACACGCTGTATTCACTTGAGACGCTGAGTGACATTTGCCAGTGCCACTGCGAATGCCTGTATAGCTGAGAACGGATACTGGAAATCAAGAGTGTACGCATTCCGATCGATTCTTCCAAACTGCATCACCTAATCAAATCCAAATTCAACATCTACATACTTAATAACTAAAATTATTTGAATTTTACCTGCTTCCCTCGGAACTCAATCTGAAAGGGTTCAAAATTAGAATTCAAAAGTGACTCAATAATCCCTAAATATTACCTGGTAATTCTTTGCACTTTCCTGCGTCACTCTTCCTCCAAAATCCAGTTGGTAGACTTGGCTGTTTTCATTCCACATCGGGGCCTTGTTGGACATGACAAACTCACGACGTCGAGGAAGCACAGGACTTGGCTCAATGTCGTGAATCTTCTTCTTCCCCAACTGAGAAACAGAAACAACAGTGCAAATTAATGAGCATTGGAAACTGAAATTCCTACCTTGTTCCGCGCCTGCGTCTTTTGTGTTCCTTCCTGCATCTTCAACAGGGCACTCCCTGACCTTGTCGTTCCAGGGGACTCTGGCCTTGGTGTCTTTTTTAAATTGAAATTCCTACCTTGTTCCGCGCCTGCGTCTTTTGTGTTCCTTCCTGCATCTTCAACAGGGCACTCCCTGACCTTGTCGTTCCAGGGGACTCTGGCCTTGGTGTCTTTTTCTCTTCATCATCCTCCTCCTCAGAACTATCAACGTAAGTCGCTGCCTGCGGTGCTTGCGCTTTCTTCCTCCTCGAAAGCAAAGGTGAGTTTGCAAATAGTTGACGAATGGGCGAAGATGCGGATGCAAAATAACTTCCTTTCCCCTTCCTCCTTGGCTGTGGTGTGTGTGGCCCACTCCGTTTTAACTGTGCACCCTCTGGAGGCACAAAATCGCAACTCTTTTCCTCCTCTTTGTGACTAGCTGACTTCCCTCGGCGTCTGAGCAGTGGAGTCAGGAGACTACTTGAGCGTCGATGTGTTGGAGCAGGCGGTGGCTGGAGGTTCTCGAATGGTACTTTTATACTGTCAATCGAAGACCTCCGGGGACTGCCGAGGGATGATTCGGGAACAGACTCAATCGAGTCTTCATTCGTCTTTGAATCCCTACGGAGCAGCTCTGGTCTTCTGTAGGGTGATGCCTTGAGTGGCGAAGTGGTCGATGGGAATGTGCACTTGGGACATGGCTTGAGTGCTTCTTTACAACTCCCAAGTCCTCCTGTTCTCCACCAGTTGAGGTCACAAGAGTCCCAGCTCTTAGATTTCCCAGTGTCTCTCAGCGGTTTCTTCCTGCGCACTTGTGGATTGGCATTGGAAGTAACCAGAATCAAACGACGTGGCGGTGAATTTGTCGTTGTTTCATCCCCCACAACATCCAATGGCACTGGAAGTCGATGGTCTGCTTCCACACTGTCCAAGTATGACGCACTCATGCTTCTGCGCACATGGATGGGCGCTGTCACAGGGACACCAGATGGCGCTGACGTAGCTGCGGTCCAACATCTCCTTGTTGGTGAACGAATTGAGCCTGAGGTTCTGTTGAGTGAATGAGAACTCGGGGGTGAGGTGATGGCAGGGGAGTTTTCATCAATACGTTCAATATGCGCACGTGCCGTGACAAGGAGACTCCCTTTGAGTCGTTGGAAGGAATTCTGCCTATTCGGTTGGTTTTCGTTGGCTCGGGAACTGGATGGAAGGGCCTCACAGACTTGGCAAATGGACGACTGGAAGGAGGAACTCGCCTCAGGCAAAGGACGCGAAACCTCACGAACACTTGAAAAAATGTAATTTTGTGTGATTTTGACTTTTATGAAAACCATCAAATCTTACCTAAGTTGAGGTGAGTTTGGCGGGGAAGGAGTGAGTTGCGCCATTGGATTAGACTGCAGCAAACAACGGACTGCGGTGGGTGGTGTGTAGTAGAAATCAGACGCATGCGTGAAACTAAAAGCTTCGTTTGACCCACTGCCCATGACCATGAAATCCTCTTCGTCATCATCCTGGAAAGGGTCCGCCGCATAGAAGAAAATGTCGTTGTCATCCCTTAGTTCTGTGAGTCTAATTGTCATCTGCCTCGGCTGCAAATGAAGGACGCTCGTTCGGTAGCTCACGTGGCCTAAATTCGTCGGTAGAAATGGCACCAGGCCACGGATTTTGAACTTGGTTCCCCAAATGTTGGAGTGAATCTACAAAATTGTAAGGTAAAACGTTGACCCGCCAAAGGTCGTGTGTAAAAGGTCGTGTGTACTGACCTCTGCAATTTTGAGTGCTTCAGGAAGCGTGTCGTTGTAAGTAAGTTGATGTTCTGATCTAGGCAGCAGTCCATTTCTATTCCTCTCCCAGTCTTCCTCTCGTTCCCGCTCTTGCTCTCGTGCTCTTTCCCTGAGGCGGTTCCGATGTCTCTTCCTCTGCATCCTTGGACTTGCGCAGAGTTCCACGTCCTCATCGGAGTCTGAACTCTCACCAAGTCTCGATCGAAGGAAGCCGGAATTGAGCTGGCGTGGGATTTCCCTCCGCTCTACTAGAGGAGTCCCTGGCCTTGGTTGTCGTGCTGGAGGTTCTTCAGGTTCAGAGTTGAGCGGTGCTGTGACTTCTGGGTCGTAAATTATAAACTCAGGACGTATCTTGCTAACACGCTTTCCTTTTAGGATTGGCACCTGCGCAGAAACAAAGTTCAAACTTATTATGTACTCTTATGTTACTATTTTTTATCATTTTGAACTCACGAGTCCCCCTAAGAATTCGATGTAGAGAGTATAGACTGTGCCTGGGCTTTGCGTTGCGTCTTCCTCATGACGCACCATGGTGCAGTAGAGGCGTTGATTGTTTGGTTGAGGGTGGATGGAAAAGTCACGGAGTTCATTTAAACTTGGCAAGTGAGACTGAAAAATCCCAAATGAATGAACAGCGCATGTGCTTGTGTTTACTTACAATAATGGTCTGTGTGTGGAGGGAAGAAATGAGAGCCCGGACTGGGAGTGGAAGTGGCAAATGGGCCACACACGTCTCAGTGCTTAGAGCTTTGTAGATCATGAGGCGACAGAGGAGTTGAAGTGTCGCCACTCGCTTAGACACTCGACCGACATGAATCAGGCGACCAGTGGCGACAAAGATGCGCTTATCATTGTGTCCAAAGCATAGGGCTGTTACTGGAGCCTATGAGAAAAACACGGTGACATTATGAGAGTAATGGACGCATGCGTCAACTCACTTCAGTTGATGCAATTGTGACATTTGTGATGCGATTGCCATTTGGTGAGTAAAAGTGGAGACAATTAAAGTACTCGTGGACTCTGGCTCCTGATTGGCTCATGACCTCCACAGGGCGGGTTCCTGCTACTGCCAAGTACTCACCAGAGTTGCTCCACTCCACAAACAACCCTTGCATTCCTGCAAATAAATACAAATTGGAAGAATGAGTCAAAAGTACAGAAAAGGAACGTTTGATTTTAGTTACCCGTGTAGAGTGTCAGTGGTGCCAGATCGTCAAACTGCTTCATGAGAAAGACAAGTCCGTTTTTAAAAGCAACTGCCAGCACAAGTGGCCTCCTTGCTCCGCTCCAAAGTTCTCCTTCCTCGCTCTCCTCCATTTTGAATTTCTCACTTCAAACTGCTTCATGAGAAAGACAAGTCCGTTTTTAAAAGCAACTGCCAGCACAAGTGGCCTCCTTGCTCCGCTCCAAAGTTCTCCTTCCTCGCTCTCCTCCATTTTGAACTTCTCACAGTTCCAAGTAAGGTGGGTCACTGGGGAGTCCACAGGAAGTTTGCACTTGCGAAACCATCTGGAAATATCAAAATCAAATTATCTCCCAACGCCCCACATTCTTATTCTCATTTTCCAATTTACTTGTCCAAGTACGTCCATTACCACCAACTGTCCATTGCTCGTTCCAAAGTAAACTTGCTGGTCGTCAGGTGTCCTAAAAGGAAAAGGAAATCAGCCCACAATCTAATGCGACTAAATAAAGATTGTCTTTTTTTGTGGTGAAAATTCCAACCTACCATGTTCCTGCAGTGATTGTTGAGTCTAGATTGAGCATAGATGACCAATAGCGTTGACCTGCCACCGACCCCACCAGGACGAATCCATCCTGGTAGCAAATTAGGGCCATGCGCCCATCATGCTGACCATGAAAAGTGGGTCACTGGGGTACTCCTGTCATTTATCAACTGCAATAAATAACGAATTAGACTCAAAATACTTTATGAACAGGAAGTCATTTTGTGGTTTGTTTGCCAACCTCAATCGACCATCGATTTTCAAATTTAATCCAGACAAAGATGATTCCGGAGCTGTCACAAGAAGCCAGTTTTTGGTAAGGTTCGTTCCATTGGACAAGAGTTATCTGAAATAAAGAATTCAAGAGAATTCAAAATGAGTTTCTGCGCAATGCGCATTTTGGTCCAAACTAGGGCAAAACTACGCCAGTGAGTCAAGGCTATTGTACAAGTTCAACTTTCTCCGAGTAAACAGGAAGAAATTGTACATTCTAGTAACTTGTTACTAGTAAGGGGAGAAAGTAGTAAGTGTAGTTGAAGGTTATTGTTTAAAATGATGAAAAGAGTGGAATATGTTGTGTGTTGGTTAACCTGTGATCGATGTCCCCGTAGATTGAAGTTAGTTCTGGATGGAGGTGACTGAGCTGGATCTTTCCACTGGGCTGTGGTGGTGAAAGTGACCCCGAGAATCCCCCTCATGCTCCCTGTGGAGAGCCACCCTTCCTGGTAGTAATTTGTCCTGTTCAGCTTCCATCCTTCTTCCTAAGGTCAAATGATCAAGGAAAGAGGTCAAGTGAAGAAGTCAAGTGAAGAGGTCAAGTTTAGTTCCATGAATTAAGGGGTTTCAGTTACCTCTGGTAATTCCTCTGGTACTTTTCCCATCCATGAGAGCGACAGGACCCAAGCGTCTGATTCCACATTGATTGATTTTTCAAAGTGAATGTGCATGACCCCTTGGGGAAGGGATGCTTTCACTTGGCTACACCACCGGGGCAGAGGTCATTGGGAGTAGATGTTTAACTGAAATGAATGAAAAGAAGGGAGTGTGTCCTTGGATATTATGCAAGAGAAAGTGGAAGGAAGGGAATGAAAGGGAGTTGTAATCTGAGCTAAAGACGGAGATCTTCCTGCACCTGCGGAATGAAGGAAGCATGAGGGGATCGATGGACACTTTCTCCACTCCACTGGAGGGAAAGCACACAATGCTACAGCAAGGAAACCGGTGAAAGGACCACACAAGAAATATCCCATTTTCAACTTTCACCTTACCCCAGAACTAATGGTCAGGGTCAGTTTCATTTATTCCTACCCACTTTTCCTTATGTGTAATTCAACATCCAATTCACCTTTAAAATGGGGCTCACTTGAATGTCAAAATAACACACACCGCCCTTATGGAACTCAATTGGTTCCACAAAATAAAACATTCATGGGGAATCAGTTTATTTTTATTTTTCTGAATTAGCAATTCCACAGTTTATTAAACTAAGCAGAGTTTTTAGTCTGAAAGTTGACAATTCTGCTGGTGTCTACAGTTGCTACTGATTTAGCGAGACGATGACTGCGACGAGTCTCTTCCGTGCTCCGTAGTCTATAATTCCCATAGCCATGAGGTCGCCATCATTAAGTTTTGCAAACTCCGTAATGTCTACTTGTTCCTGCTGAAACACTTCTAGAATAGGAGATTGAGCAGTGTATCAGGCATTGGTACAAATGAATTAGGCTAAGTTGAATTACCAATGTACTTTTCAAGACCATTTGCAAGAAGGAGAGATTCCAGATCTTTACTTTCTGCGGTTGCCATTGTGAATCCTTATTGCAAACAGAAACAATAGAAACAATAGACTTATTGTAATGGAATTAGTACAATCAGTGGCTACAGACGTACAAGGAATGAGTTTATCACAGCCAGGATGAACCAGGGGAATAAAATGACAAACCTAGGAAGCAGTGTTCGTGATGAATCATTTATTATTTCGAATAAACTGTGACAACACGTCAACCGAACCACAATCAAAGTAGCAAATGTTGTGGTGTTGAGCAAAGCTTTTTAAACGTGAAAACTTATGCTGATCGGGAAATTAATTCCACTAACATGGGAAATTCCATGCTTATTTTCAACTAAATAAGCTACTTGGACCCAGTGCGATGTAGTGGATTACATCTGTAGTGGATGTTATAAAGTCATAACATTTCAGAACAAAAAGTTGACAAAACAGGGTTGACTTAGAGGGTCAACTTAGAGGATGTAGGTACAGGCCACCTTTGACCTTGACATTTGACCGGGAAGGAGGTGACTTCCGGTCAATCCCAATACGACTTTTGAGGTGACCATAAGTTTATTGTTGCAAGTAGCATCGGTAAAGGTAAAGCATAGGCAGATTCGGTAAATCCTGAGTTATTGATAATTGACAGACAGACAGCAGAAGAGCATAAATTAGCTTTTGTTAATGAATAAATTAAAAACATGAATTATAATTGTATTAATTGACCTTGGCACTGGGAAGAGTAGATTGGTCATTCAATCATTATTTTCTTCATTAATTATTCATGGTAAAACCCAAACTTGTTTTCGCATAACATTTTTTATTCATAAATTGTCTCAGGGTTTTATACTTGGATCAACTTTTGCTTATTCCACCACCAATTCCCAGTTTCTGTTCACATTGTCACAATTTATTCCATCATTGTAATCTCACTTTCTATCAGTACCGTCTACTTTCCTGTCTGTCTGTTTGTCGTGTCCTTCAATGACTGAAGATCTACTGGACCAATTAGAGTGCTGCTTGAAGCAATGGACTCCTTATCTCTCTCTCTCAATTCCGAGTTACTCCACGCAATCCCAACTAAGTGCATTGTGCATTCAGCAATCAAAATTTAAGCGCGTTGTAACAGTAACTCGTTGAGTTGAGCAAATTAATCAATACGGTTTTCAATTCTAGGGACCATAATGAATAGTTTTTGAAAATATACAAGGGGTTGAGCAGGAATAGGAAAGGCATTAATTTAAAATGAAATGTTTCTGTGCTAAAATTAACTAAAAGTTCGATATCACGTTGAAAGCGAAAGTCTGGAAACAATAGTGTACAGAATCAAAGAACAGAAGAAACTTTTCGAAACACGACTATTCAAGAAAAAACAAAGTACGTAGGATACAATTAAAAAATCAATGGGAATCCGGTTAGCTCTGCGGTAGGTAGGGTAGGTACTGGGACTTCCAGTACAGATATACCTGCCTAAATATTAAAATTGGTGGTTGTGGCTGGAAACTATATTAGCGCTATAATTCCATTGCCTAATGAAAGCAGTAAAAAGTGATGAAAAACCGTGAAGGGCATAGAAATTAGTTTAATTTTGTCTGCATCAAAAAAGACCTTCAATCTAGCCGTATCGATTGCCAATATTTAATTTCTCTGGAATACGAAGGTCTAGTTCCACACTGGCCAGTATTAGTCAACCATGCTAACTCAACAGAGCCAAAAATTATTCAGCCAAGTCCTTATCCAAGGCACTTTCTTTAAAGTTATTCCGTTCAGATGGAAAATGACGGAGAAACAGCTCGTTCCACTTTCGGGTAGACGTGGAATTCCTTCAGTTGTAATTCTTATTATCGTTTGGACAAATTCGACTTACATGGCAATAAGGCTGTACCAATCTGATCATCTAGTAAGTAACACAACAACTTCCATTTCAATACATGCGATGCTTCTAATACTTGCGCTCATCGCTGGCGTACTTGGGTATAATAACTACAAAATGAGAACAGAAATAGCTTCTTATGTCAACAGATTCTTTCCGTTTCATGGCCATTTGGAAGGTGAGTGATCATACTATTCACCGCGTCTCACTTAAAAGGCTATAATACTTTCATACAGCTAACTATACCGTCAAATGTCGTGTTCAACGGATGAATGCGTGTGAGCTTATGCTCATGGGACTAAACTATCTTGGATACCCATGTTGTGCTTGTTTTGCTCTTATGTTTCTTCAACAACCAACTGCGCCGCCATACGTGTATTCTCTGATTGCCAATTACTTACCATATTGGTTTGTGTACGTGTACGGCTGTGCTCATTATGTACTGAGCATTGCTCAAGCCCTCATGAGCATTCTTCCCGCGGTCTTGCTACTCGTCCATTGGTATGGGATCTCTTACTGGTTAAAACAAATGAGGTAAGAATTGCAACATATGAACAAAAAAAAACATTTCTTTGCTTTATATTTGGATTTATTTCAGCAACCACGTTAGGAACTTAGAAATAGAGGAGGGAACACTTATAGAGTCACGCCTCAATGCTTTCCTACGGATCTACACGTGTATAACTCTCTTGAACAAAACCTTTCTCGAAGCTGTGGCAGGTTTTGCACTTGCGTGGCTTCAATTTTTCCTGGTACTACTCTCCTGCGCCTCCATTTTTATTCTTGTTCGCCATCATAGTTATTTGGGATTTTTCTTTTCTGCCTTAATATTATCCATGCCTTTGGTTTGTATCGGAATTATAATTTTTGCATATCCAGTAGCTGCATTATTGAACACAAGATCAGTTGCATACATCAATGCATTCAAGCAACCCCACATTAACCTCTTACTAACACAAGTGCAGAGGAAGAGAATCAGATCAATGAAACCGTTAAATATCCAAGTTGGTGGAATGTTGCATATTAGGTCTGTTACAGCACTCAGGTTGACCAATTCAATTATTTACTGGACAGTACGCTTACTTTTGGTGTTTTAATAACCCGCATAATAAAGTAGCGGAATATATACGAGATGTAGAGTAAGAAGCGTAGAATAGAGTATAGAACAATCAAAAATAAATCCTGAATTTGTATTGTGACATTGACTACCTCTAGTGGGTCACCCGTAAGTTACAGAACAAAATATCATATCATAATTTCCTTATTTCGGATATTTGATATGTTGGAATTTTGGAGGATTTTGAACATCGGGAAGTGATTTGAGTATGCAAGTTCTTTCAGGATCTTCTTCTTCGTCATATTGTGACTCAGTGTAAATCAAATCACTCCTGATTTCAGCACCATAAGCTTCCAGCTAGAACAGTGTTATTAAATTATTAAGAATAAAGGTCAAGTCAATTGAATTCTTACGTGTGAATAGAGGATATCGTTAATTCCTTCAAACTCTCCTATCAAATCCACTGAGAAGTCCCCCTCGTGCACAACTGACTGGTGGTAAACGACTGGGATTAAGATTGGGACAAATGGTGGATATTCGCATCTGTAGAGGTTGCTTCGTTCAAAATTGTCCAACGAATATCTGATTTGCCCAAGGAGTGATTCCCCTTTGTATTCTACTTTCAACATGGACCTGACCTCTACCACATCCCATTTGTACCGGAACTCTCCTGGACACTGAAATAATAAACATTGATTATTTTGTAACAACATACGATTGCAAAGTACCTCCATCTCATCACACCCTTCTGAGCATTCAACTCGCTTCATGTATTCTGAACCCTGAAATTCTGTGTTACTCAATGCGACGTTTACTCGCAATGGAACCCCGTCCTCAATTACTTCAAAGTCAAAACTATGTTCTGTTAATAGATTCCCTCTGCGGCACATTGACAGACGAAGGTACGACGGCCATGCTGACCCAGCTCCAATCTCCTGCTGAACCGAAGACATTATTTTGTTGATTCCGGAAACGGAGAATTTCGAAGCCAAAATAGTTTGGATTTCCTTCTCAGCAGGGGTTAGGATTTCTTGTGACATTGTGATCATGCGATCAGCTTGTTTGAAATCGTTGCATACACTGCAGTGCTTTCCCCTGTTCCTGTCTAGGAAGAATTCGGTTGAAATCTGGAGTGGATTGAACTGTTTAATGGAGTTCAAAGTTATGAGCCCATTCTTTGTTTGTGTTATGGCGATCTGAAGTGCCAATGAGTTGATGTACTGGACCTCTCTGTATCCACCTTGGAATTCATCATCAACATAAATGTCCACGTGTCGTAAAAAGTTGGCTGACATCAATTCCACAACTGTGGTGAGCCTTATTGCAGAATCTTGCAGATATTCCACCTCTGCATCTCCTTTACGTAAGCCATTTCGCCAATCCTCGAACACTGCTGTCGTACACTACTGTCCTTGTGTTGTTGATTTCCAATTTACTATCCGGGAGATCAATGAGGTTAAGGTTGTACATGTCAAGTGCTGTTATGATCGGGCTTATGGCAAGGTCTACCAAGTAGTTGGCCTCTGCATCCTTCGTCTGTAAAGAGTGTCTTATTTAACCATAAAATCCGAATGAAAATAATCTCTGTTTCCGATCCAATTTGTCTTGATTGGACCAGAACGGCTACAAATGTGGCTACAAGAAAGAGAGCCTGGAGATACTTGGACATGTTTGGTGTATTTGGAAGTGATACTTTCCCTGGAATTTCGTACCGGTTTATACCTGTCAAACCATCATATCATGGAAGGATACATAAGGCAGAAGTGGGTGTGTTTCACAATACAGGAAATTCAATGTGAAGTGTTTTGATCGCTTCTAAATTAAACAACTACAAATCATCTACTATTTCTCAATGCCAGTTTCCTGATAAATCATTCACTACATTTATTTTTCAAGCTTCAATATTACCTAACCTTCACTTCACACGTGTGTCCAGATTTATTGATTCATAATCTGGATGTAGTCAATTGCCAACTCTCTTTTCTATAGGAACATAAAATTAGCACATGGAATCTTATATAAAGTCTAGAATCCTATATAAAGTCAAAGACTTTCACTTCTACCAGAATTAATGCCAATATTAATACAAATGCTCTTAGGGCATGAAAAAACATTGGAGTTAAAGCTCCTTAGGGAAAAAGCAGATAGGGAAATAGTTTAATTACATGTCACGTTATTAATT
>VNWY01001160.1:0-19823 GCA_009869845.1 Pseudachorutes palmiensis | reverse complement strand
GAGTGTGGGGTGTCGCCATCTCTGTATCTGTTTCAATTGGAGTGTGGGGTGTTGCCATCTCTGTATCTGTTTCAATTTGGAGTGTGTGCTGTCGCCATCTCTGTATCTGTTTCAATTGGAGTGTGGGGTGTCGCCATCTCTGATGACGTTAAACGACTGAAGCTGCTCTGCCTAACTGCACTTGATGTAGCTGTACTAATCTGCGATGGGAATAATCCCTTTTTCAACTTAGCAGCACGTTTAGCCAAGTTTTCTTGTTGCAACCGTTTTTGGATTAATTGCTTTGGAGTAGGCCTAGTCGTTGTTTGCCGCACACGCTTTCCTGCTATTTCGACATCAACCAAAGAGAGGGCGACACTGAGATTATAAGTTGCTGAGGCACCTGGAAGCTGCTGCCATGTTGCCCCAGCAACTGGGGTAGATCCTTGTCTCCTGCCTTGAAGTTCCCGCCCAAGTACTTCCATTTCTCTGATCTTATCCTGCTTAGACACCAACTGAGTCCTTAACGTATTCACCTCAAACACATGAGCGTCGATGATGTCATACAGTCTGGACTTTCTTTCAGCATTAGCTTGTGGAAGCCTACAGACGAGTAGTTATATTAAAATAAATTTCAAAACCGGATGGCATGAGCTTACTCTATCTCGTCATCCTTGGAAACAAAAATCCGATGGCCAATCAGATTTCCGTTCCGAATCTTCGCTTGCCTACAATTACAAAATGGGCACGTAGCTCTAAAATGAGAAAAAAAGATACGGTCAAATTGTATCGAAAGGTTATCTGGGGCGTGTTTCTCATAGAGATTTGATGTGTTGATGAGCGATGAGCGATGGTTGATGAGCTGATGAGCGGGAGCGTTTCTCATCCCAGTCATCAAATCAACTCAAAATTTTCACTCATCAAGGGGAAAGTTGATGAGTGAGTTTTTACTTTGATGGACAAACATGCGCGAAAATCAAAAGTCACATGTCCTTATGTTTACATTTTTGACAAACCATTTAGCCAATACAGCATGCTCGTCATTTCTCCGTCCGTATTCTGTTTGCCAGTCCATTGTCACCTGTCCGTCAATCGTCAATAAGTCAGTTAATCATTCGGTAAGTCTTGTCCTGTGTTCACATTCACTTGTAATTTGTCAGTCTTTCTTTGCATAGGGAATCTTGTGGTTGGTTTTGTGAGTCCATCCTCAACTTGTGGTCCAACTTCGATTTGTCAGCCGATTTGTCAGCGTCGGTTTCTGAGAGCCATCGCCCTTCAGTCGTCCTTTTGTCAGAGGTCAGTGGCACCAATTTTTTAGTTGTTAATTTGAATTATGTGTCATTGTCCCGCACAGGATCAACTTCAAGATGGTCAGCGAAGATGTCAAACTTGCCATTCTCTCAAAAATGAGGGATGCCAAAGGTGTATTATTTGGGGAGCTATCCAACGCGCTGACCTTTGACACAAAGGAAAAGGCCTGGAAGGAAATTCTTGATTATGGGAAGTCCATTGGACTCATAAAAGCTGACAAAACCTACCAATATTTCAGGGACAAAATGTACGGGCAGTGGAAGCAGAGAACTCTTGTAAGTGTGGAATGTTTCTGGCTATGACATTCATACAAAATGTATCATGATTGTATGAGTGTTTAGAAAAAAAAGGACAAACGAAACAAGACGGGCAGAGGAGGGGGCACTACGATGAAGCTAACAGCGGTTGACGAACTAGTTTTGGACATCGTAGGAAGAGATTCACCGCTGGTCAATGGACTAGGAGAAGTCGAGTCGTGGGATTTTTTGGACTCAGTTCAGTCGGGCCAAGAGGGAACGAACTCTGTCACCGATAAGTAGGGTTGCCTCTAACCAAGTTTATAGTTTCCTTACTTTAATTACTCCTTATTAGGGATGACGAGTATCAACTGATGCTGGCGAATCCGGACGTCAATTCCCAAGAACCCTCTACCAGTGCTAATGCAAATATGCGGATTTCACTAGCCAAATTGGAGACATCCAAACCAAACGGAAATCCAAAAAACACAAACTTTACTGCAATTCAAAGTGCAATCAAGGAACTCGGAGAAAAGAAAGGCAACTCAATCCGAGCATTGAAAAGGAAGAAACTTGATCTTCAGTTGGATGTCTTGCGGCTCGAAAAAAGAAAGAAATTACTTCAAGTTTATTCCCTTGAAGAAAACCTTGGAATTCGTCACGAATCTTCAACTTTGGAGTCCCTTGGCCTAGAGATTGATCCAATTCACCTAAGCAAAGAATTGAAGTAGTTGATCCAGTCTCCTTTCCACCTGGTTCAGCTTCATCTCCGTCCAAATCTCTGTGTGTGTCTTCGTCGTCGTCATCGTCCGGCAATTCAATGTCTAAACATTGATATGACATATGACTTAACTTAGTACGGCTTCAGACACATTCGAATAAATTATTACCTTCACTATCTGAATTTTTGATGATAAAGTTATGCAAGGTTGAGCATGCCAAGATGATCCTAGATGCCATATTTGGTTGCACTCTAAGATGGTTTAAGCATTGAAATCGTTCTTTCAAAACTCCAAGTGAACATTCGACGAGGCGACGTGTGCTTTTGAGGGATTTGTATAACTTTTTGTGTTTCTCATCCTGTGGATACTCGTTTACACTTGGAATTAGCCAATCACTAAGGAAATATCCTGTGTCTCCAAGAATGATTGCTCCAGGGAAGGGCCTCCAGCTGTAATAATTGAGTTCATGAGTACTTTTCTAAAAGATTTATTGTAAATTATGCAGGATGAATCTTACCCATTCGTAAAACGTTTATAAAGTCTGGAATTTCTCAACACTCTTGAATCATGCGCACTTCCAGGATAATTGGCATTCACACAGTAGAATCGAAGATCCGGACCACAAACGAACATGGCATTGATTGAGTGTGTCCCATGACGATTAACAAATTGCTCTTCAAAGCGACGTGGGGCATCAATTGGAATGTGACTTCCATCTGCGCAGCCAATGACGCAAGGCATCTTTCCAATTCGGTAGAAGTCAGCGGCCACGTCTTTCATATTTGAAGGGAACTTGACTTCCTCATGAAAAAGATGTCGAATGATAACGTCCACTAGCTTCGAAACGTTGCGGCAAATGGTTGCTTTTGAAACGCCATGCATGTCTCCAGCGCCATGATAAGGAGTTCCTTGAGCAAGCCAATGAATACCGTTAAGCATCCTTTGACGTGGTTCCAATGCTGTTTTGCTATTTTTTTTCATGACAAAGTGGTGTCCAATAAGGGTGTAGAGGAGTTCGAATTGGGTTCTAGTTAATCTGAACCTAAACAACATGACAGCGTTAGTTTAGGTCTCCAACACTTAGTTTTAAGGTAATGAACTTACTGCTCTCTGAACTTAGGGTCAGCCGGGGAATAGTTGACCTTCTGTCGAAAAACTCGGTTCTGTAATGTTCCGTCATCTTCACTGTCACTGTCACTGCTGTCAAACAGCAGTGGGTTCATCGAGATCACTTAATTACTAAATATTTCCTGAGTTGATGATTCTAAATTGGTTCCTTCAATTTTGTGTTGAGTTGATGATCTATGAGAAACAGAATGACGGATTCACTCAATCAAACTTTCTCCGAAATCAGGAATCAACATCACCCATCAACATTTTCCATGAGAAACCAAATTGCATCAAATTGACTCAATCATCACTCATCAACACATCAAATCTCTATGAGAAACACGCCCCTGGAATAAAACTTACTCGAATGAATTATTCAGAGGTCTGTCAAACCGCAACTTGAGTGGTATTCCCGCTCTAACCCAGCAAAAAATACAGCCACGGTGATAGAAGTGATGGCAAGGGTCCAGGGAGAACATGACTTGATCCGGGTCATCTCCTGAACGGAGTTCTTCCCAGCAAATCGAGCAAGTGTAACCCATTCTGTTTAATCAAGTTTAAAAACTAAATATGCGTAGTGACAAAAATCTGTCTTCATTTTATACCGATTTCAACTTCCGAACCAATACCAGTAAAACGACAATTTTAACTTGCCACGTGCATATCAACTAGGTAGCCTTGATCCCAACTTTCAGAGTCCAACAGGTTTAACAACGCGTTACCGCGTTACTTAATTCCACATCACATAATTTGAGAGTTCCATTCAAAAGATAAAATCTAATTAAATACAGGTTTTAATAAAATCCAAAGCCAATATAAAAGCGTGTAGGTAATAGAACGCATAAAAAGTAGAAAATGTGGCATTTCAGCCTATAAGACGAGTCATGACATGTATCGGGTGAACTTAAAAGTCGTCCATTTCCACGTTTTAACGAACTGAAAATGGAGCTCTTTCGTTGGCCCGTACACGACGGCGACGTTGGATCCTGGCAGTGGCCCGTCGTCTTCCCTGCCAATATGCCACCATCCCAACTCCAATCATGGCCATCATGACTGCTGCTTGAAGTTAAAAAAATTTATCAAACAATACTAGGGATATAACTTACCAAGTATAATGAAGCCAATCATCCATCCTGTCCCACCAACTACAACGGATCCCACCGGCGCAGTCGTAGTCGCCATGGTAGTAGTCCAAACCGTCATCGTCGTCAGTGGTGCCACTGTTGTTGTAGGTCCCAATGGCCAACAGCCCGCCACGTCCCCGTTGTTGGCAGTGGCCCGTCGTCTTCCCTGCCAATATGCCACCATCCCAACTCCAATCATGACCACCATGACTGCTGCTTGAAGTTAAAAAAACACAATTAAAAATATATCACACAGAATTAGGTGGTTGCACCGGCGTCCGTCTTGGGGGTCTGTAAATGAGGTGGAATGAATGTGAAAGAAACTGGGTTTATGAGTCAAGGTTCTGGAATGAAAGTTTAACTTTAGTTGTGATAAGTTTAAAATACGATGTGCATTTGGTCAGAAAAGGACTTCCCTTTTAACGTTCGACAGAGAAGGAGCTCAACGGAGCCAAGTTAAGATAACGATGGAAAGAGCAATCTCAGCTCTACCAAAATTCCAATGTAAAGAATAATTTCTATATATATTCTAATTTAATTATTATATATATATTCTTAATTCTATTCTAATCTTCTAATATATAATAGGAATAAAATTATTTTTTCTTAAACAATAACCGAAGGGATCAATGACCCCTAACCGAACAACGAGTCAAACATTAGTGATATAACTTACCCAGTATAATGAAGCCAATCATCCATCCTGTCCCACCAGTCCTCGTCCTCAACTGTCCCGTCAATTGCGCAAATTGTGAATCCTTTTGAAGTCCCAGCCAAGTTGAACTGATATAATGAACACCCGGAAGTGACACACTGAAATATAGCAGAAGACGAAATTGAAATGGGTAGAGACTCTAGGCTAAAAAAAGTTAATTTTATCAAAAGTGTTTACTTGGATACAGCCCCACCCATGGTCACAGACAGCTGGAATAAACAAACTGGCTTAATGTTTCAATCCAACATCAATGACAAGTTCAGAAATCATAATTAATTATACTTACGCATTTTTTGATTTTGGATTTACGGAAGAAATGATCCTGTTCCCAGTGTCTACGCTGCCTGCCACTCCTTATGAATGATTCATAAAGAATCATCTCACAAAGGAATTCTGATGTAAAAAAATTAAAAATATTCATTCGGAAGCGTCCGATCTTCTAATGAGCACATTGGTGATGACTCAGTTGAGTCTCAAATCACTGCTCTCAAGAAGCCCACTGATAAAAACTCCAATTCACTTATAGACCAAAAATATTCAAAGTCCATGTGCACCAAAATATCCAAACTCCATGTGCACAAACAAAAGTGGCAGGCTAAGTACGCATGCTCACGACACAGCAACATGGCCCCCGCACAAGTAGAAACTACGCAGACGTACACGACGGTGACATTGGGGGCGACACAAAGTCACCCACTCCCAGTAGAGGGGAGCAGTGGTAGTGGAATTGGAATGGAATAAATTATTATTATGGAAATATTTAAATATGGAAAAATATTAAATTGCATATGGCTCTAACTGCACATGGCAGATTTAACGCTTTTGCTGGAGCTCCCCCTCATGCAGATGTAGCGCCACATTTCTCGAATGTCTATGCTGCTTCAGGAGATCATTGCCATTGCCGTTTAGCCAAGCCTCCCGTCCCTTCAAATAATTTAAGCACTACTCTCATAAATTAATTGTCTGCCTATATGTTAAGTTGATTTTAATTAATTATTTATACTTTAATTAAAATTAACTTTACTTCAACTTTCCTAATTAATTTAATTTTACTTCAATTTCTATTTCTGCTGAAAAAGTCGGAAGAAGCTACAGCGAAGGCTAATGATGCGGAAAAACTAATCAAACTCATGGAGTCGAAACTGCCGGTTGTAGCAGGTGGATCTCAACAAACCATTCTTGGAGTAATTGCTGGTGGGAATTCCCGGAAAGCTAAGGCAGCTAATTTTTTACGTCGACGCCTGGGAGGCAGTGAGGCTAATAACAGTTCCACGAAGAGTCTGCAGTTCAAACACTTTACTATGGCCTTGTTGGTGAAATGTTATGGTAAGGGAATAGTAAATAACTCAAAATGGTATAATGTTTTGTTGTAAATTTGATTTGTAGATGCGCAATGTAGCAGTCTCCCGTCCAGAAAGAAAAGGGAGAAAGCCATTGGGGCGGAGATTGTACGTGGATACCTCGCACATTTAGCACAATTGGATGACTCCGTGATGTGGCGGAGACGTCTCGCGCTTCCTACGGAATACGGAGAGGAAAATTCATCGGAGCGTACGACGAAGTGCAGACTGACACTGCCTTGCTCACCGCCGCTGGTAATAACGAACGACTGAAAAATATTCGCAAACTAAATTAAATATTTTGCAGAACCCATTCATGGTGTTGACGATGGCGCAGAGGACTACAACGGCCCTGAAGACTTAGACGGTGGTGTCCTGAGTCATGTCAGCAACGAGAGGGTGGCGGATAGATTAGAAGTTAGAATGAAGTCGACGAAGGGGAAATTGATTACGCTTTTAGCGGAAAAGGAACGACTCCGGGATGCCGAGGCACGCATTGAGGCCGAGATCAGCGCCACGCAGCATGATTATGAGCAACTGACTACAAAGAAGATTGAGAAAGAAGAAAATATCTTCTTACTCACCAAGTTGAGGGCAATATGCCAAGATCAGTCCAAGTTTGTTAATTTTGTGCACGGCGTCATCAGATTTGCAGCTGCAGCCGAACAGAAATGGGATCATGCCAGAGACTTTGAAAATGTCGTGGTGTCCATTTTTCCTGAACCAGTCCACTCTCATTTTGAATACTTTAGTCTCCGCCAGCATCGCCAGCTCTGGTAGTTGTGAGTAACTTTATATACTGTTATGTAATGTCATAAAAGACGCATAACATGTGGTGTTTTTTAAGGACCATGAGGAGGAAGTCGAAACCAGCCAGGCAGCTACTTGTCATTCTCAGGAACAGGATGAACTAACTGAAAGCCCTCCGCGGGATGCAGCTGAGCCTGTGGTGAGTTAATTAGTTTGAATCGTACATTTGATTGTCAGAGTACTATATCCGGCTAAGGGGAAACTCCAGGGTGCAGGGTACAGGGTACAGGCAATTGTGGGAACAGTATCAGGGAGCCGTGCTTTGAATGAAAAACAGTCATATTGATCCTTGAAATATAATTTTAAACGGTTTCTTATGTTACGTTTGATGTAAATGAGTTCATGGACAATGCAGGGAAAATTGCTGGAGTGAAGGACAGTACTGCTGAAGTGGAAAAGGTGAGGCCTAACCACGAATTAATTTTAATTGCATAAATACACTAAGTAGTACAATGTTGTTATAATTTTTAAATTTTTAGGTCCCTAACGACCCCTTAACAGATGAAGAAATGCAAGACGAATCTGATGACGCTCCAACGCTCCGACAGACTCCAAGTCGAGGGAATGAGCAGCTTTGAGGTGTTGGCCGTGAATCTAAAATCCAACGGGTTTTACCTGGCCAGGCAGCTTAGCATGCAAGCGGTGGAACATGATGTGAAGGAGGTGCCACTGACTAAAGAGTTTGAGCTCATGTACGACGCATGTGCCAATTTGGTAAATAATTACAATTGTAGAAATTAATTTCTCGTAAGTGCAAAGTTTTTCTTTGATATTAGATAGTTGGCGGGCGCATGTGTAATCCGTAGAGTAAGACGTCGGAGTAAAATCGTACGACTAAAGCGCTACTGCTTAAACGGCGCTAGTTAGCGGTTGTAAACCAGTAAAGCGTTAACCGTAATGGAATTTGTCCGCAAAATTTAAAAATAACTAAACTGGTTACCAGAATCAGACCAAAGTTAGGTATCAATTGGAATAAAAACACCGGGTTGGAAAGTCAGAAATACCACGAATTAAAGGTAATCAAATTATAATATGCCACCAACATCAATTGAATGTTAATTGCAGTTTCAGGTTTAAGGAAACTCTGCCTAGCTGGAGTGATATCACCTGTTGATTACTTTGTAATTAAGAAATTGAAAAAGCGAAGACCTGCTCCAGTGATGGACTTTTACAGAGTAAAGTTCCTGTTGTCCCAATACTCAGATGATGAATGCAAGGTATTCTTCCGTTTTACCAGTCATGACATCAAATTGCTCGCAATGCTGCTCAAAATTCCAGCCGAAATTCATTTGGTCAACCAAGCAAAAGTCACAGGTTAGAATATTTTGCTGACTCATGAACTTTGACCTAATTTATTTTGTCAACCTTAGGCATGGAAGCATTTTGCATTCTCCTGAGAAGGCTCAGCTACCCCAATAGACTGAATGAATTAGTGAAGTTCTTCAACCGAGACCCCAGCACCATTTCTAGAACTTTCAACTGGATGTTGAAGTTCATTTACGAACGACATGCCAAAAGTCTTAATCACATGAGGAAAACATGGCTTGATGAAGGGAGGTTGAGATTGTATGCTGAGGTGAGTCAATTTACCGCAATAAACCATGTCAAAATTGTAACAATTCAGTTTTTAGTGTTGCAGAGAAATGGGGTCATACTATGATAATCTTGTAGGCTTCATTGACGGGACGGCACGTCCAATTTGCAGGCCCAAATACAATCAAAAAGTGCAATACAGCGGATACAAGAAGCAACACGTAATTAAATACCAAAGCGTGGTATTCCCTGACGGCTTGATTGGGAGACTCGACGGTCCGTTTAATGGACACAGACATGACGCAGCAATCCTCAATCTAAGCAGAATTCGATCAGAATTTCAACGACTTTTTTTGAAGCAAGGATACAATTACTGCATCTATGGGGATCCAGGTTATTCGAATCAAAAATTCATCAAAGTGGGATTCAAGAATTACGGAAGACTCAGTGACAAGCAGCGAAAGTTCAATGCGGACATGTCAGCTCTCAGAGTTAGCGTGGAGTATGGCTTTGGAAAAATACTCCAGCAATTTGCATATCTTGATTTCAAGAAGTCCCAAAAAATCCACCTACAACAAGTCAAGCTACAGTATTATGTAAGTGCATTTTTGGTAAATTGTCAAACATGTTTAAAAGGTAATCAGGTCTCTGAATATTTTGATTGCCTGCCTCCTTCTATTTACGAATACATTGCTCAGTAAGATTGAGGAATAAAGTAAACATGTTTTATTCATAGCTTAAATGATCACAAGGATCACTTTTTCAAGGAAAGGAGAAGCTGGCACATTGTTTTCTGGAACTCTATCTGAGCTTCTGCTAGACTATCACGCCGTTTATTCTCAGTTTCCAATCGTGCTTCCTTTTTCTCCTCTAGTTCCATTTTCTTCTTTTCGAGGTTTAATTTCTCTTGTTCCAGCTGATAATTGTTCATTTCTTTGAGTTCCTCCAGTCGCAATTTCTCGGATTCCATCCTCGTGTCATGCTCGAGCTTTTGCTTGATCAATTCATCTTCAGCTGACAGTTTTGCCTTCTTCTTACGAATTCCGGTTGGTTCCGGTGGTGAATCTATGAATGTGATATAATTACAGCTGTTTATACACAAAAGAAAACATAGGTAATGGCACCATTGGAATTACCATTTGCAGTTAAAATCAATTCTCGCTCCTTATCAGCTCCAATTTTTTCCTCTCGAAGCTTTGGTTTCGTTGGTTCCACTTCCGACTGTGATTCATCATCATCTGCGCCAATTTGGGTTACGATATCTTGCTTGGACATCTCAATGAGACTAATGATGTCAGCAATCAGTGAGCTTCTCTCCGTTTGGTTTTCCTCTGTTCCTGTCCTGAAATAAACAACGAAATGTTAAAATCTAGCAGTATGAAATATAACCAGGTCTGTAAACATACTTCGTCTTGAGATCATTATCCTTGTAGCGCTTCATCAGAAGAGTGAGATGATCCTTAAGTGTCCGAACACTTAATGAAGTGGCAAACAAATCCTTCATCTCATCTGAAATCTGTCGCCAGTACTTTTCGCCCATCATCCATGGATTGTACTGGATACAGCATTTCAGGAGTGCGACATCACGTTCAACGCTGAATGTAAATCGGCTACGGCGACAGGTCTGAAACAAGACGTACTAGTGCTAAAATCAAGTTTAGGATAATTGGTCAGAGGTCAAGGGTTGTACTTACAGGTTGGGAGTCTTGTGTGCCTTTTAACACAAGATGGGTATTCCTGCTCATGATGTCAAAGCTTGTGGTTGATGCGAAGTGCTGATTATATAATTTGGAACTCAAATTACGATGAATTATGGGGTTTTTAATTGTTAAAACAAAAATCAATTAGAAAAAGCAGCAGCAGGATCAGCTGGATTCACTACTCTAGCTTGATCCGTAAGAGGAAGGATTTTAAGTACTACCCCACAGCACGGGTTGGAGTAAACCGTCATTTTTACGAAAGGGGGTGGAGTCGGAGTAAGCGCCTTACTCCCACGTCTAACTCTACTGACTACTCATGCGTCCGCCAAGTATCTATTGTGTGTCTAGATGGCAGAAATATGGCTTGAGATGAAGAAGATGGAAGTCCATGAAAGGTATGCTTGGCAGTATTGGGCGTCCCACCAAGTGTTTTTTGCTCACTTGTGCGTAGCGTCCATGGTGCCTCACGCAGCTGAATACGGAAGGTTAGAATGTCATCAGTTTATGTTAATGTAATGTATTTTGATTTGCTGTTTGTGATGCATAGGACTCAGGAACGACTGGGATATTCAGTAGTGTACGGACTACAAAAGACCGGAGAAGCCAGATTCATTGAAGTTTTAAAGTCGGGGAACCCTTCTGAAGATTTTTCATCAGCCAGGTAATTTAGTCTTGTTTAGAATACAATTTTTGCAGAGTGGCTATATCGCAGGATTAATACGAAGGGTACGAAATTAGGACTTTGATTCAGGATTCAGATTCAGGATTAATATGAAGGGTACGAAATCAGGACTTTGATTCAGGATTTATATTCAGTATTAAGGTTCAGGATTAATTTCAGGGTACAAAGTTATAGTTTTATTTCAGGGTACAATGACGTAACTAATGTCAGTTTAACCTTTGCAGGGCTATTCTGGAATACTTGTTAACGAAAGATTTCAGCGTCTCTTTTACTGAATCCTACGAGCCAGAGACAAAGAAATGCAAAGTGTTGCCTCCGTCCAGCTTTTCGTCATCGTCATGTGGATCAGCATCTTTGTCGACCTCATCGGATGATGACAGTGAGCTTGGAGTAAAAAATCCAGTACAAAGTATCCCTCATCTGGTGTTGAAGAGAGAATCCTGTGAATTAAAAACAATTCAACCGTCTCTTCAATTATCCACAAGTTCAACATGCTGAAGAATACACTGCCGACTAACCCAGTTGATGAATTCATCTGGCAATTGGGTGGATCCGAAAACGTCGCAGAGGTATAATGATACAATAATTCTAATCATTTCCGGTTGCAATTTTTTTTTGTGTAGATGACAGGCAGGAAACACAGGTAAGTTACCTCAACGAAGCGGACGAGCTACGAAGCAAGAAATCACACTTATTAGTGATAATAAGTGACCGAACTACCAATGCAACAGGTTAGTCAAATTGTTAATTCTAATTTCTTGCTGGTATTCATTTCATTTTCAATCCTACAGAAAAAAAAATGTTTCAGCGAGGTGAGAAGGTCTTCGCCATCATATCAGATGCTTCCTCAACAGGTGTTTCACTCCACTCGGATCCCACAGCAGTGGCTAACCCTCGACGGCGAGTTCAAGTAACTCTTGAAGTCCCTTGGAGCGCGGAGAAAGCTATGCAGCAGCTGGGTATGTATAGTATTCTGTTGTTGTTATTGTATTTCTTTTTATTAAATTAATTCAAGCCTTTTTGATGTCCTTGATTTTGTAGGACGAACTCACAGAAGCAACCAAGTGTTTCCACCCAAGCATGTTTTTATCATGTCCCCAGAACCTGGAGAGAATCGTTTCATCTGGGCCATAACGAGTCGACTCCGTTCGGTGGTAAATTTTCTAAACATTATTCCATTTGACTAATATTAATTGAGTACTATGACATTTTTTTTAGAATGCATTGACCCAAGGCGACAGAAATGCGACAAGGCACGAGTTGTCCGCAAGTATGATGGAAAGTGGCCTCGGTTTTGCTGCTTGTCATAGACTGCAGAAATGTCTTTCTGGAGAAATTCTATTCCCGTTTAAAGTTGACTGTACAACTGCTCAACTGAAGGATGCCAACAAGTGGATGGAGCAACTTAACATTGTCGAATCGAAAGGAATAGAATTGAAAAAATTCCCCAACAGAGTCCTTGGACTGCCAATTGGAGTCCAAGACACTCTTATGAGTCTTTTCTTCAAGTTCATCGACGTAATCACTAAAGATGCGATAAAAAATAACGTGTTTAGCAGTGGCGTGAAAGGTGAAAACAAAACAATTTAGAAAATAACTAAACTAAACTATATTTTTGTTTTGTAGACGTGGCGTTTCCACACGGCTCCGTTTTCAATCTTGTCCAGATGATCAACGTACCCGAAACAAAGCCCATTCTTCATCTTTATGAATTGGAAATAGACTTTGGACTTCAATTGGGAAAAGGTTGAAAAGATGATTCGGGACAGGAATGAATTTCCCGAACTGTACAAAATTACTGGAAAAAAGCAGGACAGCGTCGTTTATGTCTGTGCTGAAGGGCAAGCGAAATACGCGGTATCTCCGGGAGATTGTGTAAATGGTAAGCGAGAGGTTTTTTTCTTAGTAATAGCGAATTGAATTTATTTTAGCGACCATTTAAAGCAGCAAGTGATTTAAAAAATTGTGCAACGCAACAGAGGTGGCAGAGGGAATCAAAATTTGGAATGCGGAATACGAGTCGCTAGAAGAAAATTGCATCCATATTCATAGGTAATTTTACCTTTTTTTTTCATTGGGGAGTCGAATTGAACGGAACTATCAACGTAAGGTTACATGGATAGGGTACAATCTTTTAGGTTATAATGTCAGGATTTATATGAAGGCTACATATTGAGGAGTACATTTGTGGTTATTTTTTTCAGTGTACAATTGTTTAGGTTATAATGTCAGGATTTATATGAAGGATACATATTGAGGAGTACATTTGAGGTTATTTTTTGCAGGGTACAATTGATTTTTTTTAATGACAATAATTTCATTGCCTGAAATTAATCAGGCAATAATTTGGTGGATATTTTTATTTCAGAACTGGCTCGTGCGAAGTTACGAAATGCAATCAGACAAGGATTACGAAATTGATCCTTATCGGTAGAGACTTGAACGTGGACGTCAATTTTGAAGGAAATTGGCACCGGGACTCCGCCCGTAGTCCGATTGAAACCAGACAATTGGCCACACATCCTAGGAGTCGTGGTCGAAGGTGACATTGAAGTTTTTGACTGACTCAAAATTAAGTTAAATCAGCATGTTTCTAAGTTATTTTAATGCCCAATGGACTCTCGATGATGTTAATTATTATTATCCTTCATGACCAGGTTATTTTGTACGCATGTGTATAGTTTCTGTTTACTTTAATTTAATAAATTTCCAATTGAAGGGTACTTTTGCATAGTTGAATTTCAGTATTGATTCAAAGGGTACATATTTATGATTGAATTTAAGGTTGCATTTTAAGGGTTCAATTGTATCATTGGATTTTAGGTTGCATTCCCCAGGCATCATCCAGGGGTTATCCAGGGTCATCCAATCCAGGGGTTATTAACCTAAATGAATATGAATTAAATTGTGAGAACGAAATTGAAATGATCGAGTTTTCCACTACTTCAATGAGTTTTGAGTTATTTTGAGAAAAGTTTAAAGAATGTATGTATAGCCACTTTTTTCAGAATTTGTAATTGTTGGAATTTGTCCAAAGCCAGCCCATTGGCTAGTGTATGAGTCAAAATGTGAAGAATTTAAAAAATAATAGTAATAAATAATAAAATATAATAATAAAAGTGCATAAGTGCCGAGGACGCGTCAATTGGGCCGCCCTCTAGTGTCTACTCTGCACCTGCAGTAAATTTCATCTCAATGCAGGTGTCAGGTCAATAACTTTGTAACAAATGTTAAGAATTTTTCGAATCAGCAATTAAATGCTGTTGTTCTGGATGCGTGTGACTTAATGAAAAGGTTAGCATTGAATTATTCAAGGTAAATAATAGTTTAAGTGCTTTGGCTGTCACAAAGTGCTCAAACAATAGGGTTTCATGAAGACTTTATAAAGAGTCAAGCAAAGGGACTTTGCTTGTGTCCAAATGAAACAAGAGAATTTCCAGTATAAGAGTAAACAGGAAGATTTTGATTAAACTAAAGGAGGGAACTGAGAGTTGAAGTTTAAATACTCAATTAAAATCGTCATGGAAAATTGCTGTTTCTTTCGTATGTGGGACGTATCTGTAGAAAATAAAGGCCGATTAGTTTACGCAATTTAGGGACAATCTGGCCATAATGATGTGCATGGCTGAATGTTTTCTCGAGGCTCACTTTGTGGATGAGAATTTTTATTAGGTGAACCTCTTCTCGGGATTCCAACTTTCTGTTTGCCCCAAAAACGACTTTGCACCTGGCACTTTGAGAAATCCATCTAACAACAAGTAACAAAGTTGGCCAAATTCTGCAGGAGATTGGAGTTGCTTTTAGATTTAAAGTTGGAATCCTGGGGAATAACTACTGGATAAGTACGAGCTAACAAGCTTTAAGCTTCACCACAGAGCTGTAGTATCACATAGCAACAGTGAGATTTTGGCTAGCGAAAGCTTATCGTGTCATCGTCATCTTCAGTGAACAGAAATTACTTAGCTTAGCATGAAAAGAATCATCTCTTTCCCTCTTCCGTACTTTTTGAATGAAAAGTCTTGATTCCACTCATCCGCTTTTCCTATGAGGAAATAAAAATGATCGGATGTTTGTATTCTGCGGAGACAACGAGAGATTATTTTGGTAGTTGGTGGTTGACTTTGCGTCTGAGACAGAGTAAGAAAAAATTGAGAACTCCGTAAGTGCAAAGGACGCGTCATTTGGGCCGCCCTCTAGTGTCTACGCTGCAGTATATTTCATCTCAATGCAGGTGTCAGGTCAATAACTTTGTAACAATTGTTAAGAATTTTTTGAATCAGCAATTAAATGCTGTGTTCTGGATGCGTGTGACATTGGCGGTTTATCATTGAATTATTCAAGGTTATTGACCTAAATAATTAATAATTAAAATGAATGAATGATGCACTGGGTGAATGGGCCTTGACTTATTTCGGGAAAAGTTTAAACCTCAAATTTAGTCATTTTGGTATTTCTGGTGGACTTTTTATTAGTTTCATTAATATTATAATATAATAATAGGTTACATAACCTCACTGCCTAGAGTAATAGTTGGATCAGCGGATCTAAACAAGGGAACTGTGGTTACAATGCATGAACTGTAATTGAATGAATTGGTAGCGCTTGACTTATTCTTTAGCCTTCTTGATTCCAAAGATGAGGTTGTTGTGATGGGATTAGGAATGGATTCTGGAGAAGTAATTCTATATGGATCTTATTAGAATAAGGTAAAGGAGTCACTGGAGAGGATTTGTGCGTTGAAAATGCACGAAGATTGGGTCAGGTGCCTTGCCATCTTTCTAGAATAAGGAAATGTCAAAATTAAAAAAGGCGCATGTCGAGACATTTGCACAGTCTGTATCTGCAGCCGCAGTCAATGAATTCAATATCGTTGAAGTTGGTCTGGAAAATGGTTATATTCACATAGTCTCCTTAGACTTTGCAGCAGGTGAAAAAAGAGATTCTCGTGCTTATTGACACGGGATCCATGTGAGGCGGATCGTAGCTTTATTCAGAGCCTGAAATTTATTCCAAAGAAAGCACACGAGCTTGCCTCCGTAAGTGCTGATTATTCAGGAAAGATCGATCCTCTACATTCGATGTAAAAAAGTAGAAGTAAAGTAAAAAAGTAAAAAAGTAGATAACACCGGATGACGCGTCATTTTCGTCGCCCTCTAGCGTGATTTCTGCTTTTAATTTTAAAATTAAATAATAAATTAAGGAAAGGTTTTCTTCGACTTCTGCTTACCATTCTTCCTGAGAGTTCTCATAGTATTCACTGCCATGCTCCTCACGTTGTCATTAATTTAATGAATAGATTGAATAATTTGCAATTTAGAGTCCAGTTACGGGTTATTTAAAGCTATTATTGATAAAAGTTTAGCGACTACGGCATTTAAATTGGACCTGCGTAAGAGAACGTAATTGTACGTGTTTGTCCATATGCAGTAAGTTCGTTTGCGTCATTTGAAAGAAGTTGAAATGTCCATAACGGCAACGGACGCGTCATTTACTACTCCCTCTAGCGTGTGCTCTGTACCTGCAGTACATTTCATCTCAATTCAGATGTGAGCACAGTCCCATTTGTCAGTTTATGATTGCGTTTTTGATTTACTATTTCTAATTTTCCTTGATTTCTGTACAGAGTTCTCGCAGTCTTCTTATTATCCGGGTTTAATTAATTGAATGCTAAGTTCGATAAGTTTGATAATGTATTGAACTTACAATAGAGTCCAGTCGTCGCGGCGCAGGGTGTTGATGCGAAAATTTCGACATTTTCATTGACTTAATTGACATTAATTGAGTTTTATAAGCGCTTGGAACTTTAGGGATTTGTTCAAAATCAGGAAATTTATTGGCGTCTGATTCATTGTTGCGTTTGTTAATTGACTTTTGTAAGCGCTTGTCATTTTAAGGATTTTTCAAAAACCAGTAAATTCTTTGGCGTCTGATTCAGATTCAGAAAAATTGACAACTCCGTAAGTGCAAAAGACGTGTAATTTGGCCCGCCCTCTAGCTTGTGCTCTGCAAGTGCAGTACATTTTATGTCGATGCAGGTGTCAGTACAGTCCCATTTTTCACTTTCGGTTTGATTTTTTGATTTTGTTTTTAATTGTTTTCCTCGGTTTCTATTAAGATTTCCAGAGGAAGGCCATTTATTAGACAATTATGAAATACACAATAAGATTTTATTTGATGCGAAAAAATCTTCAAAACTGTGGGAAGAAGGTCATCGAATGGCCCGTTCGATCGCGATGAGCTTTTAAATTATCTTTCCTCGTGAACTCGTGTCCGCATCCTGGGCATCGAGGTTTTTGAGTTGTGGGTTTGTTGGGACAATTGTGGCGTGCTTTTTGATTCCTCGTCTGGAAAACTTGTCCACAAAGCGGGCAGAAGAGTCCATTTCTCACTCCTCTAGGCAACATGTGGGTGACCGGTTCAGCTGCGTGGTCATCATCATGTTCGTCATCGGAGGAGGATGATGATGACGATGCTGCCGCATTATTGCCGGCTTCAGCATTCAGATTTTTGGATGAGGATGTTCCTGGGGGAGAGGATGATGCTGAAGAAACAGATGATGGTGGGGACCAGGATGATGAGGAGGATGGCTTCTCATTGTTGGGCGGCGACGGCGGAGCATCTGATCAATTAAAATAAAAGTTAAATTAGATTACTATGCCAAGACTGAAACATCTTATTGAAACACTTACCAGAATCTGAATGTTCATTGGGAGGTGGATCATCTCTCAAGTGTATCGGTGAGATTTGAAAAGTATCTGCATCTTTTGAGACCAAAATTAACCATTAATATTTTATTAGGTAAACCTAATAAATACATAATTAGAAATAAAATTTACCGATAGGTTCAGAGTCGGAGTGTGCCATTTCTAAAAAATGAATTTAACAATACAAATTAGTCATTAAACAATGCAATTATATGGTTATTTTTTTTTGTCTTTACCGTGTGTCCTTGGCGGCGTGAAGCGCCATGGAATTGCCCCAATTGCAGTTGAGAGCATTTCCCCACTCCCAGTTGGGGAAGGGGAATTTGAGTAAGAAACTAAGGACTTTGGAGGCGGATCATTATTTCTTGCCTACACCCCCGCTACCCTTTTGTTTTTTATTTTTTGGTTTCTTTTTGACAGTTTTCCCATCTGAAATTAAATATGGCGCGACCACTGGGACAAGACCTCCGTTTCCAACCTGATTGGCTCTCGAACCATACATGTTTTGAGCTCACACACACCCTTCTCACAATACAATTGAAGCATTCAAAACACACCCTTTCGGGAGAAACACTAGACAATAACTGAGTTGAAATGGAGATGGCACTGATGTTAAAACCTCTTTGTACGAATGTGCAGGGTCGCTGTAGTGTGCTTGTTGTATGTTGCGGGTACAATGGTCAAGTTTTGAAAGCAAATGCGAATTCCAATCTCAGATATTTCTTGTATATTCTTCAAGGGTGTTGGATTTTGATTGCTCGTTCAGGAAGAATTGTAGTTAGTGTTCAATGATTACATGAGACAGATTTATTCAGATGGGAAAACTGTCAAAAAGAAACCAAAAAATAAAAAACAAAAGGGTAGCGGGGGTGTAGGCAAGAAATAATGATCCGCCTCCAAAGTCCTTAGTTTCTTACTCAAATTCCCCTTCCCCAACTGGGAGTGGGGAAATGCTCTCAACTGCAATTGGGGCAATTCCATGGCGCTTCACGCCGCCAAGGACACACGGTAAAGNGCAAACGACGACTGACTAAGTTTATGACAGAATTAAGACAAGAGGACAAGATGAGTCATTTTGGAAAAGTACAGAAACAGGACAGAGTTCAAAAGTACAAAGGGACAAGGGAGAGTCCCTGAAACAAGAGATAGAAATAGTTACACTTTGAACTGGACATGGGATCGATGCATGATGAAGGGGCTGAGATTGACCTCATATCAACAGCCCTCCCTCGAGCTCAAGCCACATCATCAGCGTTCGATCCACCTGATGGCAATTGTTGCATTGCCAATGCTTCTCCAAGACGCTCAGCGGTGATACGTATGTCACGCCCATTGGAACTCTTATATCACAGGAATCCAACGATGACGATGATGGCAACCACTAGAATTCCCATGGCGACAGCGGTCCAAAAGGAGCTTTCCGAGTGGACACGCAGGTGGGTTCTAGGCACAGCATCGGTGTCCTTTGGTCCTTGACTTTCTAAATCGAGTAATCCACTTCGTTCCATGAGGTGAGTCACGTTCAATGTAGGATTCAAGTGCCAGTTGGCGTGGACAGTGAAGACGGGTTCCATTTTCTCCTTGTAGGTTAACTGAACATGATTAGCCAAATAATGATAGTCATTTATTTGGAAGGAGGTCATTTGTGGAAGGGTGAAAACTTCATCTGGGCATTCCTGCTGTAGAGTAGGTAAGTAGACGGCTGTAGCACTGCCATTGTTGAGCAGCAACATCTTCTCTCCGATGTCAAAATAAAAGGGCTGCTGCTCTTCACATGCAATGTATTCCGGTTCCGTCACGATCTGATGAGAAAGTGAATTCAAGTAGCCAAAGTGTTGTGTGTGTTGGTAAGTAAAA
>VNWY01001159.1:0-19828 GCA_009869845.1 Pseudachorutes palmiensis | reverse complement strand
TTGTCTTTAGCTTCAAAATGTATAAAGCGGGACTAGGTTGGGTCAAAGTGTTCTGAGAACTGGTAAAATTCGGGGGGTGGGTTATAGCTATTTGGTGCACTGTATAAAAACACAAAATAATAAAAATTACATTCAAATTATGAAATATAATACAAAATAAAAGAATTCAGACAAAATGGACAAAATTAGGCCAAAAACCTCCTTTTTACAATTTACAAGCTGCAGGAACTACATAATGGAAGTAAAGTTTACGTTAAGGGAGTTTAGTGGATCAAGCAGAAATAATTTCCGGGTTTTTTATAAACGCTTTTTCATGTTCTTTGCTAAGCGATTTCAGATAAGCTGAGCATTAATTTGAAAGTTTAAGTGTTTTATTTTCTAAGGAATTGCTGACGGAAGCAATAAGCAAGTCCAAGAAAAGACGCTTTGTTTATGATAAAAGCTCCAGTGTGAATAGCACAATTAAAACAAAGGGACGTTGGAAGGAGCTGAAATTGCAAACTGATTCCATTCGGTCATAAATTCGGAGTCACGTCGTCCTGACTCATTCAATCACTTTAAAATCAAAGCCATCTTTAACCACACTTGTCCAGTTAACAATCAACACTCCAAGGGGAATCATCTTCAGACTTTAACTAAACATCGCAGTTACACAACAGTTAACACAACAAGGGAAAAGCAACTTACGAATCATGGCTGGAAACTTTGAAAGGTACCGAGAGGAAGCGGCAATGGTTGGAATAAAGTAAGCAATTCTTAAAACAATTCAAATCCTCATGCACTAAAATGGAGTTTCAATTTCCAGCCCAAATGCAATTCCAGAACGACCTCCGCTGACCCTCCGAGAGCAGTTTGTCCAGGCTCTGACTTGCTCCAAATGCCAAAAAATCTTCCGCCTGCCGGTTTCAACGTGTGTCACTGGACACTTGACTTGCTACAATTGCACCACCCGCTATGGATCTTGTGGAGTCTGCTCAGGGATTCTGGTTGTCTTCCAAAATACGACAATTGAGGACCTCCTGGCACTGCTGGAAGTGGAGTGTAGCTATGCCTCGTGTACTAAGCGTGTCAAGGCTTCAAAGTTGTATGAACATCTAAACAGTTGCCAATTCAGGTAATCAAAAACTCACAAGGTCAAAAGGGCAAGGGAACAGGGAGCATTTTTTACATTTAGTTTTTGATTTCAGGCCAATCTGCTGCAGCGCTCCTCTGGATGTTCCGCCACTTGGCCAAGACACAGAGAAAGAAGCAGCTGCGCAGATCTGTTGCAATACTGTCGTGCAGTTTGAAGAGTATGCGTACCATCTGACGCAAGCGCATTCAACTAAACGCTTTGAGCTCTTGGTTAGTCAAGGATATTACAACTTCATCTGCGGTGCCAGTGCAGAAGAGTTCATGAGACCTGTCGATGCTCCTGGTAAAACAAAATAATTTCCATTAATGTACAAATGCAAAGAATCCATTTTTGAAACAGCCGTTTTGAAAATCCCAACTCCACTATTGGTCGGAAGCAAGGAGTTTGTGATGCATTCTGAAATGCATGCGATGGAATTTGTTGTTTGGGTTTCTGCCATGTTTTCTGAAGAAGAGGCCAGGGAGTACACTGCAATCATTCAGCTCGTAAATGTCAAGAAAATGGACGTGAGTTTATTTACACATGCGCAGTGTTAGGTATACATTTCATTCCTGTTTTTTTTACGCAGGCGATTCAATCCTTTCCAAAGTGGGAGATTCGGACGCACAACATCCACCACTGGAAGCATTGCACAGACCCAATCTACAGGGTCCGAATGAAACCAAACGTCATCAGAAGATTCGCTAATATCGAAGCTGTAAATGGGAAGTGGGATTGGACGATTGTTTGCAACATTGCAAAACGCCAAATGGCAAAACAAGAGCCTGTTGAGATTACAATTGACTAATCAGGAAGGAACAAAGTTTGAAATTTCTTTGAATTTTGACTCTTTTGTTAAACTTTCAAATTAAATTTCTTCATTGCATAACAACATCNATTTCTTTGAATTTTGACTCTTTTGTTAAACTTTCAAATTAAATTTCTTCATTGCATAACAACATCTTTAACTTTTTCCTTAACTTTCCCATTCATAAAGTGTAGATGCAAATATAAATATTTAACTAATTCTAAACTAATTCTTTTCAAAAGTTTCATTCAATTTAAGAATTTAATTTAATTTGGTGCATTTTAAGAATAAGAATATTCAAACATTGTCTCCTTTGGGGAACAAAAAATGTAAATTCAGACACTTTTAAAGTCAAAACTTTATTTCATTCCTAAAGTTTAGTTGAAAGTAACAATTGAGGTTCATTTAGAATAAACATTTTTGAAAAACTGTGAAATGACCACTGGAAACAAGGCGATTGTCCCTTTTACAAGTATGTTTGAGTGTTAGAAGTAGAATGTGAGGTTATAAAATGGCTTGTTTGGATTTGTGTGTGTGTAGATGAAGATTGGGAATGTTGGAATCCATTTGGGTTTTCTGCCCAATGCATAAATAGATCATGCGGAAACCCATTACCCGAGCAGATCAAGTTTTGAGGAAGATGAAGGACGTAGGTGGTCCCTATGTAGAAGATCTTATTACTTTTATGGTTATCCTTTTCCAACGAGCCCTGCACATACCACATAGCCCTGCACAAGGCCCTGCTCACGCGTGCAACTCAAAAGATGTATTACACTAAGTACCCATCCATAATAGCTACCTTAGTCTGTCGATGCTCTCAAGATCAAAACCCACAGTAGACCAACAACCTTCTCCCTCAAGCCAAAGGATCTTCCATCCAGGATCAGCAATGCGTTTGAATTTGACGCTAGGTTGATTCCATGCTCCTCAACCACTATTTGGACGGAACGTAATGTTCCTTAGCCTAATAGTAATTTTCTGATCGATTTAATACCTTTCCCTTGGATGCTTTCATTCTTGGAGGAACTAGGCTGATCTGGAGATCCGGGTTCTCACAGGGGTGGTAGAACGAAGAAGGCTAAACGATATTACATGCGGGATGGGGGCAAACCAAGCAACAATTTAAAATGAAATGTCAACAGTTCCGTCTACAAGGGTTCGAAGTTCAGTCGAAATCAAAACAAAGAAGAAGAATGATGAAGTAGGTCATTCTACTACATTCAAACAACTAGGAAATTAGTCTGAAAAAAGAATAATTTTTACCAGTGAGAGAGACTAAAGCGATGATTTTATAGATTGCCCAAGTGCCCTTCTTCCCTTGGATGAAATGTGATGACATTCAATGGAAGAGTGCAGGGCTCTAGAAGGACTGTGAAGGACAAATGAAACATGCCACCGACACACCCTAGCGAACGACACTTTCAACATCCAACTGTCATTCTTCAGTTGTCATCACCGCATTTGCGTATAGACGTGCAATTCCTACACTCGGAATGGCCCATTTATCTGACACAATCGGAGAAACCACTTTCACGTTCCCATTGAAAGATATGCATAGAAAAGCCCATTAATTTTCCCACAAAATATTCCTTTTATTGCCACCAAAGAGCAACACTAGAATGAGTTTTAATTAATTCTAAATCCGCTCTTGGGCGGTTACTATTTAGAGAAGCTAAAGAGATCCTATGACTTATGCACTTGAGGTCAAAGGGGTCAGACCCTTTTGAAACTGAAACTGAAACTGCTTTAACACACGCTTTAACTCATTTTAGACGAAGCTCAAAATATTCCCAACTTGTAGTAAAGATTCAGATTGGTATTGAAGATTGTGATGTTTTGTGTGTTTGATTGCCCAAGGGAAGATAGGATGTGAGTTAGATTCCCATTTTATTAGCCTGGTTGTTTGATTTGAAGGATGATTGATTGTGGTTGGTCAATGGAGACGTTCCCTCAGAAGGCTGTAATCACATCTTCACCGCTACGATTTATCATGAGAATGGATCCGATCTTGTTCCTACTTCTACAGGGGTCGTTTGATTTGAGCACTGCGGGGAAAGGTAGTTGATTTGATGGACTCAACGTGATGGCAACCGATCCGATTTCAGTACGGAGGCTCATCAGCAGAAGA
Organism: Pseudachorutes palmiensis; assembly: GCA_009869845.1. Taxonomy (NCBI): domain Eukaryota; kingdom Metazoa; phylum Arthropoda; class Collembola; order Poduromorpha; family Neanuridae; genus Pseudachorutes; species Pseudachorutes palmiensis. Next base: position 15,778 of record VNWY01001159.1, on the reverse strand, counting down.
AGCAGAGGAGGTAGGAGGATCAAGATTGGTCGAATTGAAGAAGCCATCGACTGCATAGCTGCTTGCTTCTCACCTGAATCGATAAACAATCAAAACAAAACGTCACAAATTCAATTACGAATTGCATCACATCACATGCAAAAATTGAAAAATTGAAAAATTGAAAAAAAGATAAAAAATTCAGAATGCAAAGGTGATGAAATATAGGCCTAACGTTATAAATTATTCAGCCAAACGCACAACCTTCCACTTACCCCGTATGTCCCATGATTTCACAAAATGTCAAAAAATAACACAAGTGCCACTGCTATCCTTATTTGCACTTATTGAAAACTAAAGGCGCAAATTGAATGTAAGGGGAAAAGCATCGATCAATTGCAAAAGGACAACCTACAACCTACTTGTAGGTTAGGAATCTACGTTGAGGTGACTTATGGCTAAGCGACTAGTGGCGACCAATGGCGCCCAATGGCGACCATTGGACTGAACACGTGTCGCCCATGGTTCGTAGTGTGTTTCTATCAATTCCAAGGTGTTTGGAATTTCCTCATTAATAAAATATGTGAGCACTCTCAGAGTAAAGTAAAGGAGGAGTGATGCTTTGGTTTACAAACACGGAAGGGAACAACAGATGCTTCCAACCTATTCACATTTTTTAGCCACAATGGGTGAACATGGAGTTTCGTGCATATGGGAAATCGCATATGCCTCCTTGAATTTTGGACCAGTACGTGTCCTGAATGCCCAAAATATTTCATAGAGGGAGTTTAGCAGTAGTGGGATTTATAGGAATGACATTTGGAAGGCGGAAGGAGCAGAGCAGAATTGAAGCGAGTCAGTCATCCTGTCCTCCTTTTTAAATTATGATTATGAAATGTGGCCTAAAGTTTGGAATGGAGTCTGGAAACTATGTTTATGGGACAAGTCGCAATGGGCCGGAAATAAGGGCCCGACAGTGACAAAACTATCACCGAATTGGGTTTGAATGCAAAATCCAACACCCATTTCCCAACATAGGAAAAACAGTTACTAACAATTTCTCCTCAGTTCCTCATCTCAAAGGAAAAGGAAAAAGGAAAGTAGGGAAAGTAAGGGAAAGTGGGGAAACAGGGTTTGCCATTTCTCTCTCCCTGTTCCCGCGTGGCCCTCAAAAGTTCAGTTTGGTGAAAGTATAAAAAAGCCTTTCTCCCTATAAAGAAAAGAGTGCAATTTTTTGTGTCTGAAATCGAGCCGAATTGGAAGATTTACTGACAAAATCTTATCTAAATTGCTTTTCGCCGGAGGCATTATTTATCCTTCAAAGGCTTTATGCGTATCCCGGAAGTTCAGGATTAAGATTTGGATCTGTAGTGGAAAGAGAGAGAAAGGAAGGTGAAAGGGATTTGACTTGGAAGAGGGAGTTTTGAATTTCCCCTAATTCTGTATTCCAGTATGGGGGAAAAAGAGGGAACTTCGAATGACTTCCTTATCTACCAACTGCGGTTCTCAAAGACGATTTTTCTCAAGGTTTTGCCACTTGCTGAATTACAATTTCCAGCCTCAAAGGGAACCTGGCAAGCACCAATTTTGGAGTGACTGAGTTTGGCAATGTGTGAGGTGATGTGATATGATTCTGTTCGGATGGCTGGATTCAGCTCTCCTCCTTTCAAATTTGGCATTCATGAGGCAAACGATTTTACTCCAACTTTCTACCACTGTCTTTCAAAAATCTACAAAGTAGACCAAAGCATAATAATTCTACACTTTAACAAAATAAATTGTAAAATAAAAGCACAGGTGAGGCAGGTGAGGTAATAATAAAAACCTCAGAAATTGTGAATCTATTGTGAACAGGTAACGGGGTTTAATTATTATTTTGCATTGTTGTTTGCACAAGTTTATTAAATTATTCCTTCAACCCACCTCCTTCTCTCCGCCCTCACTTTGTTTATGCTTTGCAAATATTTGGACCAAAATCTCTTTTCACAAAATGCATTCCGGTGAGTGACCAAAAATTCAATTTATATTTATGATCTCAACCAAAAATAAAACAATAACAAAGAAATTACTCAATTTGGATCTAAAGTTAGGCTAAGTTTGTTTGGTTTATTAGGTTTAACTTATGTTTAGGATAAGGTTAAGCTTCATTCGTTATGTTTAGTTATGCAACTCACCTTGTTCTAGAACGTGGATTTTGACAAAAGCAGGATGGGCATTCTGCGGCTGTAAATTGGAAGTAACAATTATTGTCATTTTTAATGTTTTTATTATGTTTTTAGGAATGTTTTTACCTCGCAATGGTAAACTCCTGAATCTGTTCGGACAGCTTTCTGAATTAGTAGTCGACTCACAGTTACTCCTTTAGTCTTCTTCTCTGTCACCAAACTCATTCCGCCACGAGCCCATTCGAAATTGATCATCTGCAAAGGAATTTGAATTGTCAACCAAAGATAGTTTTCGTAGTAGTCTTAAATGTTCTCATATTTGTTGCAAATTGGGCAACAAAGAGAGGTAGGGTGATTGAAATAAATGGTACCTAGTAGGAATAAGTGGGTTTTGAGAGTAGACAAAAGAGCATCCAAGAATACAAATTGCTTCCAATTTATGAAGATAATTCCTAATTTCCATTTTAGCGCACCTTTGTGTATTCGAAAATGTTCCTTCTAATAACTTCCCATTCCGAGTCTTATCTCTCTTGTCACTACAATACACAACACAATACAATACACTACAAATGGCCTACTACTTTCACAAATACATTTTTGCATTTTCAAGTGTGTAAATGCGTAGTATAGAACAAAGCATCTTTTATTTTGTTTATTGCTTCCCCACGTGATGAGAATTGAGTACTTTGTACCAGACGGAGAGTGTAGGATCGTTAAAAGTAAAGAGGGACCGTTTGAAATGGTCTGGAGACTAAGAACATATGGCTGAATGTGGTTATTGTCTTAGTAAGAACTAAACTATATGACCAGACGTGGACTGAATATTGACGGAAGGCGGAGAAAATGAAATTGATTTGAATTATAGGCTCCACGCAAGTAGTGTGACAGAGTTATAAAATTGCGTTAATGGGCAATGAACATTATTTCTCTAGTAGGAAGAGAGGCGACATATGAGGCGACATAGAAGGCGACATGTGGATGATAAGGCCGGCGACACTTGAGAGGTTGTAGTTTACGAGCATTACAAGGAGCAGTTCTTACCCTGGAATTATGTCGCCAGAGGATATGCTTCGGAGCATTCTCAGTTGCATCTTCTACAACACATGTCAAATTTATGGTACTTCCAGCCTTGATAAAAAGTTCAGAACGCTTCTCGTTCAGACCCTCAATATGAGTTACGGGCTCTGCAAAAATAAAATTAAACATCATGAATTTCATCTTCACAAAATAATCGATTCTTCGCGGTATTATTTGAACTAAAAAAAGTTAAAAAGGAGCAATGGCCTTAAGGCTAAAAGCCAAGGAGTCCTTTGTTGTTTTAAATTCAAAAGGTTTCTAAAATGTTTCACGCACTCTTTGAACTGTATCTGATTCTGAGTTTAAAAGTTTTTTTCCTTTTGGCAGCAGAGCCTTGTTGTGAAAGTATTTTGAAATAAGATTATTTTACATTGTTTATATGGGGGAAAGCCAAATGGATGGAAAAGGGAGTGAAAGAGCTGGAACGGGAATAAGAAAGTTGTAGTTTGTAGTAGGTCGCCTGTTTACATTCATAAAAAGTTGTATTTTGGTCCTTTTAAACAAGACAAGAAAGTTTAATTTACAATGCTACTTTCCCTATTCTTCTCTCTACAAATGTATATTTGCACAAGAATTATGATGGTCAATGGGAGTCTTAAACATAACTTTCACAACCACAAATTTCACTTGTAAAAGCACAAAACTTTCACCACACTAAAAAAAGTTAACACTGTTTTACGATTATTACACAAAACACAACGGATTTTGTCACATTTCCTACATTATAGTTTTTAAAGGCAGTTTTTGAACTCCTCTTCTAAGGCTATATTCCGTTGCTATTTATGCTTTTTGCAACTAAAAGTTGCTTTTTTCAAAACAAGAATTTGAATTTGGTTGAATTTGATTATTTTGAGTTATAGAAAGGAGATAAGTTTGAACGATATGGTGAGCGTGAAGAGGATTCAAATGATCAATGTGAAAAGTAAACCAATTTACTTTTCATTTGAATCGGATTTAAATCTGTGCGTCTAAAAGGATTTTGATTTCTTTCCCTTTGTATCGCTCCTTCCTTCATTTTATGTAGAAATGCATCTGCTTCCAATCCTTTGGCTTTTGAAAGGATCTGGAGTTGGATTGGAAATGGAAACGGGTGAACAGGGACCAGGTGAATGGAAAGAAGTTTTGAACATTAGCGCCATTCCACCTCCACACCAACATTCTGAATGTAAACTATACCTAAAGTTTTTGGTTTCTGTCACTTTGAAACTCCCACGGAATTCTATTGCTCTTCGTTCCTTTAAAGAAACTTCGTAACATGAAGAAAAGACTTTCACTTCACTCTACTTATTTCCCGTTTCATCGTCAAAGTCGATAAAAATCCGAAAGGGAAGAAGTGTCCCATGACGACACTTTTACTTTTTAAAGGGAAACTTTGACATCTTACTACAAAGTTTGAAACTCCAGGCTTATCTTAAGGATCAACCGGAAGGAGAGACTAAGGCAGTCGGGGGTTCAATACAATCACTCAAAATAATAAAATTGACTTGGTATTATTAACATTCCAAATGCACAAGTTCAACCACTGACGGAGTCAAAGGTGTCCATATATTCCAAACATTAAATGACACTTTACTTGCTCTTTGGATCACATTCTCACCATATTTGCACACAGAATTTACTCACGTCTTCTGTACAAGGAAAACCTCCATTTATTTAATAGCCTCAAGCTATTCAAAATATCAGACAGTTTTCTTAAAAAAACAAAACAAATGCATCAATGGTTTATAGGTCAAAGCAGTTTGCATAAACTGTTTCATTTTGGAGTTTTCTGAAGATGTTTCAATTTTTGAGTTTGTGCATTTGAATTATAATTTAATTGGATGCTAATTCCTTAAGGTGAATTGAGTTGAATGAAATGTCAATCGTGCTTAATTTTAATTCTTACGGTAGTGTCTGGGGAATCAATTCCAAGAAAATCTTATTAAAATTAGATAGAATTTCCCATTAATGTTTAAGCAAAAAAGTTTATTCCAAATTAGATTAAAAATCTAGCAGAAACTGCAATTCTAATTCCAATATTGGCTATATACATATTATACAAAAGTTAATGGAAAGTTAATGGCAGTTGCATTCACATGCAGAGAGCAGACTCCGAATACAAAAGGTCTGAATCCAAAACTCCGAAATGAAACACTCCAGAGTCCAGACCGAAAACTCGGAATGGAAAACAATCCATTTTGACCTTAAAATTATGTCTACTTTTGGCTCCTTTCCCTTCAGCGGTAGGTTCAGAACATATAGCAACCACACCAAACGAATACTTTGAAAAAGCAGAGCTGTTTTGCATAATATTAAACGATGTTTGTCGCTTAATTGGAAAATAACATTGGATTTTATTACCTTTATAAATTTGGAAACTCTTTGTTTATAACCTTGCAAAGGAGTACATGTAGGTCATAGATGCGTAAATATTTGATTTGTATTTGATGTAAACAATTGAATCTGTTGCAACTGAGCTTGGGGTTGACATGTACAAATTATGTGTGTTTTAATGCCACCCGAACTTTTCTAATACTGGGATTTTGTAGTGAGCTTTTATTTGACTTGGAGCCTCCTACTTCCATTTCAGCTAGCGGAAGTGAAGGTTCTCATTTGAACTGAAAAATTTAAAATATGGGTGATGTTGTTGTTCCTTAAGTCCCTAGAGATACTTTGTTCCACAGCAGAAGAGGGAGAGAGGACCAAGCCAGGATGTTTGGTGAATGAAAGTCTAGATGTGGAAAGGCTTAATGAGATTTAATGGTAGGTTTAATTACCCGCTGAGTACATGGGGCGGAAGGAACGTTAACGTTAGCCCAAGAGGAGAGGAAGAGATGCTCTAATTATTTTTATACGTCGACCAGCTCCTCTGTACTTTATTCATCCCAGCTGCATTCAAACACCACCCAGATTAATATCAAACCAAAATAACCTCAACACTAAATTCACAAATTCAATTTAACTTTCTAATTGAGGTTCCCTCAATGGTCTCCTTTCCTTCCAGTGCTGGACTCTTCAGACTAGACTTTAACGAGGTTAATAGTGGACCAGAAATCTAGTCCCAAGTACCTCGTCAGTGGCTTTGCTTTGACTTCAATTCCACCCACTCCTTGCATTCTACGCTTTTTGGCGTTTTGCCGAAGAAAAGTCTTTTGAAGTAGAAACCAATGATTATTGACTCTGGAAGTTTTGAAGCCTGGAAGAAAGGAAGTAAGAAAAGTCTATTATGTACATTACATAATATGTCTACGACAGTATATCTGAGTTATGATCTTCTTCCCTCTTTTCCATCATCAACATGAATAAAAGAATGTAAACTTTTAACCATTCTACACATTGAATGTTCCACATTCGAATATAAAGTCTGCCGTTCATATTTATTTTATTTTATTTTTATGAAATCCCTCTTTCCATCTTCACAGGTTTCACAGGTAGTCGGTTTTAAATGAAGCGAGATGGGTTTGGAGCCTCTCTGTTCAAATAGAGTTAAAAGCCTGGAACTAAGACCACAAGGAAAGGGGCTTTGAGCGTCTGTGTGTGTTTCTGGAGATAGAAAGTCTCTTTACTATGGAGAAAGGACGCATAATCCGGCCCTTCTGAGTTGACTTTCATTTCAATTTTAGACTTTTCAACCATCCCCTATATGATTTGCCTTTCCATTTGGTTTGTGTTTGGTATATGGGGAATGGTTCCAGCTGCAAAAGTTGCTCAGCTCGTCATTTTGAAGGGTCAGTTATGCGTAATGGCTAACTCTCTTTTAATGCCCAACCCAACATCCAAGTTAGACTCCGCGCATCTTTGAATCCATAAAAATTGAGGACATCGAAAGCTCGTAAATCAAAGGAAGGATATAAACTTTTCCATCCAATTCACCACTCCCGTCTATTCTGGGGGAAATGACTCGGATGAAGAAAAGGGACGCAAGAGAGGGCTTTTGAACTTTGCCATTGACCAGAGTTCACACTTTTGAACTTGATTGAACACTAGGTGGACTAATCGAGTGTATTATATACGCATGCGTTGTGCTTTGGTGAGAATTCGATTGAAACGTGAGAAGGATGAGGGAGAGTCTGACCACACAAAGAGACTGACTGGCTGTCTATTTGTAAAGGGCGCAGAGGCTCCATTGTTTGTGTGATGGACGTTTGGAAAACCACCAGAAACCAATATCCCTGTCTTAAACAAACAGTGAACAGAAACCACTGCCAAGTAAATTAAAGATGAACGTGAATTTGGTCCATGTGACACAAGACAAAAGCCTGTCATCCTCATTCCTCCATTTGCCAATGACTCAGAACTTCCAAAAGTGGAAATTGTCACATGGGAATTCACCAAAGTGAATACAAACAACTTTCTTTACTTTCCCACACACTCAAGACGTAGGCTTGACGTTTGCAAATTGTTGTTAACATGAGTGAATTGATCTTCGTCTCCCTCATGGCTTAAAAAAAAAACTTTTACTTTTTGAAAACCCCGCTCACCCGCTTCCAAACTTGTACATTAACAAGTCCCACACTTCTTCCTCCCTTCTAATATTTATCATACGAGACAACCACCAAACTTTTGTTTAAAATATTCCAGCGGGAATTTCAAAGTTTGCACTCATCACTCATCACTTACATCATCATACAACTTACTTAGCATTTCAACCAATAGGAAACTAATGAACTAATTTCATAAAAATAGTCAACACAAATGTGCATTCATTAATCATTCAGAGTCTAAAGTTGGAAGTTACAAAATAAAAAAATTCGTAGGTGTAGCAAAGTAGCGGAGTATCTACAATTACCTCATAAACGTTTTAAAACGTTGGCATATTGGTTTGGAAGCAAAAAAGAAATGATATTTGACCTTGTAGAATTAAAAGGTAATCGACAATGACCTTGTCAGTCACCTAGTTGGTCAAATCTTCTATGAAATGAATAGAGGTCATTGACCCTGATGTTCCACGTGTCGTTGTGAAGGAAATTAGTCCCAATTTCTTTACCATTTCTCTGTATCTTTTGAACTTTTATTTGAAATTGCCGCCACATTGGATCTTGTGTTGTGTTTTCGAGTTAAGTCGTGCGAATGTATGAGTTTAATCCTTTGACGATGAGACTCGGTATGAAAGTGACCACTTTGGTTCCTATGATAAGACCAAGTTGGTGGTAGTTTTAGTGAGTTCACAATCACAATCAGTAGAACAATAAGTTAAGTCCCGGGTAGCACCACAACAGAAAACACGCTTGATGGTTCCATTAGACTTAAGTCCAAGTTCGGTCCAGCGTGTCCAAGGGTTTATCTAAACTTTCCGCAAAGCAGAGCATGAAGAAACCCCGTCTCCCTTTCTGATTGAAAGGGAAAGATAAAGGGCCGGGTAGGCTGAGGAGAGAAACCAGTGTGTAGAAATTTCCAGTTCAATTGTTTCTACTTGACTCAATCCAAGCGGACTGAGACTTGATCAAATCCTGCTACTTTCTTCAGAAACTTCATCCAACCCACACCTCCTGTTGGTCCTTTTCTTTCACTTTCCTTCTTCTTCCGTCAATCAAGGCGACATTCAGAGTGACTTGGGAATTCAACTTAACCACGGTGGGACCCAGAAAGTGAGGAAATACCTCAGTCCTAAGATCCTCCCTGCCACCAAATTATCCTTCTCTGCAACTGGTATTTCCTTAAAGACATTTTACACCCCGGAAAGAAATGTTTAAAACTAAATTGACATCTCTCACTAAACTAAGGAGCCAATTGGAACTCGCCGTCTACGCACACAAACATGAAAGGAAAGGTTACCTTTGTGATTGCTTACTAATCACACAGGATGAAAGAGGACCGCCCATGTTCACAAGTCTCGACTGTATTTTAACTTGGAGTTAATTAGTACTGACTTATCTTTTGATCACTTCATTACTCAGACTGAACACGAACAATAGATTAATGAGTTGTTTGATCAATCCAATTCCTTATGAAATAAATGCACCAACGAACGCTCTAGTTCAACTCTGATTAATCCAATTGTGTCTGTGAAACATTCAAATCTCCCCAGTGGCAAGAGCACGTGATCTTTTGATTGGTGGAATAAAAGAGCGCTGAAAGTTCATCCTGAATGGCATCCAAGTCCATAAACCATAAGGTTAAAAGAGTTCAATGACTACGTGATCCGGGGCCTTCGTTTACTTTGTTTGATAGCAAAACTCCCGTCACGCACCCCACATAAGGCAAAAGATGAAGGAAATCTTTTCCTACTTGAAGGATTTTCGACTGGTGCCGAAAGCATGTGGTACACGAGGCTACTGGACGCGCCTGATTTTGTAACAGGAAGGAACGCCAGTAAGCCTGGAAACCCTTTAGTTCTTTCGACCGCCTGAATCCCAAGTAGAAAGTTGGATTTATATTCGCCCTTCCTCCATGTAGTTTCACTTTCATGTTTTTTTCCTTTTGGCCAATGAACGGTTATTCCACATACAAAGTTGGACCTCGTTATTTGAAACCATCCGCCCTTTCGGAGGACATGGATCGGACACCATGTGCCGGAAGGACACAAACAAAAGTTGAAGCGTCAGCACAGAAACTTCTGTTTCCCACTCTTAATTAAAACCTAAAAATTAATGACGCTAAAAGTACAGGATTTCCTGAAATTGTCGTCGTTAGATAAATATAAAGTTAACGTAGTCTCAAATTAGCCCAATTAGTTTCACATTCTAATCCAAAACGTGCTTTCTCGTCAGGATTAAATTTCTCAAACAAATTTTTATAAATTCAGCCCACTCACTCCGCTTGAACTCGAGCTGTAGACTCCAATTTCAATGGAAACATTCTCAGCATGGGGACACACACGCTAATAACTGCGTACGATCATAGCCTCCTCGTGCCTCTTTTATACCCACATATAGGACCAATCCGCGGGACTTTTTCCCGAGAACTGTAATGACATCAGTGAAGCTTTTTATGGCTGTCACTTGCATTTTGGTTCGTAAGCCGAAATGGAAAATTTAGAGCTGAAACAAGAAAGGATTGGTTGAAACTTTGTTCTCATGGTGTTTAGGTGGTTGTGGAAGTTTTGCAGGAATAAGAGCCAGTTGGACTTGGAATTGTGTACGTGCTTTGTGTAACAGAAACGGAGCTTTTCCCAATAAGTTCAAAACAAGGTAATCAAGATGGAATTCGCACAGGTCCAAGTGGGACTAGTCGTGCACATTAGGAGAAAGCAAAGGAGTAGTGGGAATTGGAAGTGGGGGAAAGTCATATAGAAAGGAGAAATGATTTTTGCAATTTGTTCTTGTGGTGGTGGTCTTAAATCATTGTAGTTGAAAGGTTCAATTAGATTTCTGAATGACTCCTTCATCGCATTCAATTTACACAACTCATAACTCATTCCCTTTTGGCTACTTGTGGGTTTGATGAAGACAAGAGCTAAGAAGATAGAAGCTTCAAGTCTTTGGTCTTTGGTTCTTTCCAGCAGAGAGAGTTATGAGCATATCCGGTTGGTAGATTTGAATCCCATCCCATTGTGAGGATAATATTAGTATATAGTTATTATTTAAAAAGTCATAAGCCCCATAAATTATAGCCCAGTCGGCGGAATATTACAAAGGAAGTAACTTATTGGCACATAAAAATGTACGTTTCAGGTCTACTAGAGAACACTGCCCTTTTTCCAAAGGATGGCAAAAGGCCAAAGTCACTAAAAATACTTTCACCAAAACTACAGATTCGGAAAGGAGAGAAAAATCAGTGCCTGACTTTCACTTTACTTTCACTCCCAGCTCCTCCCTTCACTACTACAAATGTATCCCATTTCAACCAAGAAAAAAAAGCTTTCAATGAAACTTTTCTAAACCAAAACCCATGCAACCAACACAAGAAATATTCTGGGCTTACCAACAACGAAGAGGAACGTAAAGGCTGGAACAGGAGGCGTTGTAGATATCTGACATTCTGGAAAAAAATAAAATGGTGAAACACATTTACACAATTCACTCAAAAAGGAAACTGGAAAAGGAAATTCCTGTTTTAACTTAAGTATTTCAAGGGTTAAAAAACTTAAACTTTTCTGACCTTAATAATAGCCAATTTTTATTTATTTTTGAAAATTTTGTATCTCACCATAGACTCCGCTGTCAGTTGACTTTGTGTTGCTGATGCGAAGTCCCCAAGTCCCCCCAGGCCCTTGGAAGGATCTGAATCTTCCATCTGCAGTGTAGGCTTCCACCCCTGATGCGAGCAAATGCGTGTCTCGGTGACGGATCCAAGACACCTGGAATTTAATAAAACCTTTGAAAACTTGTCACATGGGAATCAATTTGGACCAAATCACTGCCCATTTGGTTCTGGTGGGAGACTATCGAATGTCCATTAAGAGTCTGGTCATAAGCACCTGTGACACTCTTTTGTACTGTTCATAAACACTCCATTCACACCACCAGGCAAACTCCCATTTACAACTTTTATTGGCCAACAACACCCAATCCATTTCCTCCAAACATTCAGAAAGGCTGTAGCCAATAAACTCCTTTCTGAATGTCCAAATTCCCTTAAGTTGGTGCAGAATGGTGAAAGTTTAAAAGTGTTAAAGTTGATATCCATCAGACTCTGGTTGGTTTAATTGATCCACAGCCTTCAAGTCCTTTTTAACCTGTGAGAAATATGGTTTGAATTGGAGTTGACTGTCCATGGAGTCATGTGGTAAAGTCCCTTGTCATAATTTCATTAACAAAGAGTTTGTAATTGGAATTTCATGAATAAAGTCAACGTCTCCCGATGACAAAAGACAAAAGGAAAGCTCTAATCTAATTTAAAGGGAGAGTGAAAAATGGAGCAAGAGGGAGTGCAAGGTTTGGTTCTAAAAGTTAAAAATGGCGCTTTCAAAGGTGAAAAAAGTCTAGTCAATCTTCATTTCAGACCAAAAGTCTGCACTTATGGGATAAAAAATGGCGTCTCTATCTCCTTTTTGCAACAAGGCAAGGGGGTGATTTCCCCCCATTTCGAATTTGCATTTTCCCATTCGTCATCAACTTGAGCTTTAGCGGATTCTTTTGTAATTAAAGGAATGCCTTTTCTTCTTCAATGGGGTCAATAGGGTGTCAGATTCTGGTAGAATTCTCCACTCAAAAGGTTTCAAATGACCCGCTAATCCACTCAGTACTACCGCATGGAGGAATCAAACCCCAACGATTGCCACCTTGCTAATATTTTGGAATTCCTTTGCTTTGAAAGGGTGGAAATTTAAAAAAACTTCATTTCCGAATCCATGGAATCCACTTATCTTCCCTCTCTTGAAATTCTGCATTACACCCGACGGAAAAGGTGAAAATTGGATTTTTATTTGAGACGAATTATCCTCTTACCCACCGCCTTGCAATCCAGCAGAATTCCAAATCCCTTGTGGTAGAACTGCGGATCTTTTGCACTGCCGCTTTCTCTCTCTTTTCTCCCAACGGAAATCCTTTGACACGGAACCCATCATCAGAACCATAATTTAATATGCAGAGGATCATTTTTTGAATAGAGCGCCTGAATCCACCACAACCACAAGGACGGGTATTACATTCTCCCTTATTAACACAAATTCAGGAAACACTCAATTTACAAAGACGTCATTCTGAATGGAGAGTGCTTCCTTGCGGTTGGCTGACTTTCTCCTCCAATCACAAACAAGGGAAATACCATTAAGAAACAGGATGGTCTTCACCACCACCATCATCATAATAGTAATTGGAAACCAGGATACACGGGGGGAGTCCATGCAATTGGGAAACATGGAAATGCAATTAAGCCTTACTATGCAAAAGGATTAAAATCAGGAAATTAGATGAGGATCATCATCCTCCATCATAATAACACACACCACGCCTACAATCTAATGAACATCCATGTTAAACACAATGCTTTGCTCTTCTTGCAAGACTTGGTAGTCTTGTTGTTCAGTTGTCATATCAACTCTAGCGTCAGACTACGTTGACACGGACGTCTTGAGCCATTCTTCTATGTTAACCGTTTCGATTAACAAAAAAAAAGTTATTCAATCGGACCCCCCACAAAGTTTAGTGAAAGTCAACTTTCCCCGCAGGAGAAAGCAGTGCATTATAATTGTTATTAGGAGCATAAGGGAGAAAAGGCAGGAAAGGTTATACTAAGGTGACTCTTTCCATATTCCATTGTTCTGGATTTAATTATTCTATTTTATATATTAATTAATGTCTTTCCCCAGGTGGGCGTGATTAATGTAATGGATGGGAAAGAAGGGATTCCTCCGTAGATACAAAGTAAGGTAGAAAGACATTTCCCAAATGGACGTTTCTCTCCAGATCTCATTTAACCACTCCAGTTTTCTTCCTTTAGCTCCTCGTGTCTTGAGTAGAATAGGAAAACATTGGCTCCACGTATTGGTCCAATAGGACTTTCTTGATTGAGAAAAGTAGGAAGCCGCCTTTGTTATCTTTAGCACTAGGAAAGACAGAAGTAGGACCTTCCTATAGACGCTTTACCATTTACTCATTTATTTTTGGAGTAAAAGGGAATTTTTCCTTTTCTTAAAATAACAGTAGAGATAGGAAGAAACTAGACAAATTGAGAGCCCACGAGAATTGGTGAAAGTGCCAAGCCTTAAGCTAATGCGCTAACCACAGTGTGTACACAAGCAACGACTTGAATAATGCACAACCACATTCATTCTCATTCCTTATGCAATCCACTACTCAAAAGCTACTTCACAACAAATGCAAAAACATTTTCAACCCCAAATGCAAAAATATGTTTTCCATAGGATGCTTTTTGCATAGAGGAAGGAGGATGGACCCTTTGATGTTCTTTATCATCCACCACCAGGCGCGGAGGTTGACATTCGAGTCTTCCAAGGAACTTATACACTGCGGAACTCAATGCTACTCTCCTTCTGTCACCCTCACTGCAGTCAATTTATGCAGCAAGTCTGGCAAAAATGCAATTTTTATGATCTCGTAAATTAGATTCAGAGTTCACTTTGGGAAGATCGTATTTCGGATTCTGTTCGTTCCCATTGGTTCACTGCTAGTCGTAAGCTCAAGTTCCATCAACTGTTGGAACCTAATCCTTCAATTTCATATTCTGAACACATCAATCCTCATCTGGAATGCTGCATTGTTTTTATTGTCATGGACTCGGGATTAAAAGAATGAAAGGAAAGGCATGAAATGGAACTCAGCAGTCTCCCATTCTCACCAATGGAGCCTCTCGACACCAACTGAATTTATTCACTCCGTTTCAGAGTTCGTGACAGGCTCATTATGAAGAGTGGGTGAGGACGTGTCACATGACACATAAACAAAGGACGAATGTCAATTAGATTATTGCAGTGCAATGCTGCAATATAAGTATTTCTAAGCTACCCTTTCGCTCCCCTACGGAGCTGTAAGCCATTAAAGACAAGCGTAGAAGCGGTAGTTTTGAGACAATGACAGGAAAGAAATAATCGAGGGACACTTTGAAAGGGACTACTGGGGAAAGACGAAAGAAGGAAAAAATTTAGGATGAAAAGTGTAGTAAGCGAGTTTCCTTTTGTAGATAATGTCAGTTGGCCCTCTGTTGACTATGATAGATTACCCACTTCAGTTCATCATATACCATAACACCATAACACAAATTCCACTACTTCCTCACCAGCCTTCAAGTCTACCATGCTGGAAACCATAAAAATCCTATAGGCTTACCGCACTTATGCAAAAAATGTGTAAACCAAACTGCCAGAAGGGAAACTTGCTTAATTAATTTCAACAATTTTGAAAGTTTGGACTTATATAAGGATGGATATGTAAAGAAAATGGCGGTGGCATGTGGGTTATTAGCAGAGGGGATTAAGATGATCATCTCTCGATCCCTGGGTTTCTCATCTTCCGTCATTTCCGGAGGGTGAATCGATTCATCACACAAGATCTTAAAAGAGGGAGTTGAGAATGCGGTGGGAAAGTTAACTAGAGCGGACTAACGAAGAATTCCAGCAGAAGGAAGGCTTCATTGGAGAAACATTTTGGGGGAATTCGTTCAATTCCTAAACACAGACTTAAAATAAAATTCTTATTTTCATTTTCATTTTATAGGGAAAATTATAAGAGAAAATCAAATATTTGAAGCGGAAAATGGGAAAAATATGTCCATAGGGAATATGCCCATATACGCTTAATTTATCTTTAAGCTTTGAGCACATTTATTTTTCCACAAAAATGCATTTCATTTCATCATTTAAATGATGACATCTTGGTGAAACTAACTTTTAAACCTCCTTGTAAAGCTTATAAGCCGACCTCGACTACAAGCCAGACGCCAATTTTTTTTTTAAAGAAAACCACGTATAAGCCGCGGCTTGTTTGGGATGGCTTTTTGAATTTATGGGCACGTTTATATAATTTCAAACCAAAATATTCAACCTGAATTATAAGGATACTCAGAGCTGGGCATTTTAAAAATTCAGAGATGGGCAGATTTGAAGTTTTCATGGGAGTTTAAAATTTCCATCCATGGGCAGTTTGTTCTCTGTTCTTGTGGTTGAATGTTTTTAGATTTGGAATCACTCCAAAGCTTATGAGCCTTGTAGGCCTAATGACTAAAATAATTTTCTATTT
>VNWY01001158.1:0-19839 GCA_009869845.1 Pseudachorutes palmiensis | reverse complement strand
TTCTTGGTGAGTAAATACGTGTTGGGATCATGATCAAAGTTTATAACCTCAAGAGCAGAACTTATTTGGAAAATTAAAGCAACAAATGATTCTGTTTTACGTGATAACTTCATTTCTCTTTGGGAATGGAATTCTTGAAACAGTATCTACGAGCTGCCTTGGTTAGTCCTTGGCCTTTACAGCTTCTCTGGGAACAATTTAAATCCAAACCCAAAGTACGAAAATCTACTGCGCAAAAGTTTTGAAGGACAAGCTGACTGTATGGTTTTTTGGAGACCCCAGATATTTAAATTAATTAAAAAGGAGCTGCCTGGAAGAAGTCTGCTTGTAGGGAAAAGGTAGGTAGGAAAAGCTCATTACTAATCTAATAACATGTGGTAATGATCACTTGTAGTTCATGATTAATAAGCTTACGTATTATTCAGAAACCAAGAACATCAACGATTTTAAAATGTAATTACCCTTGAATTATATAACGGTTAGGCTCGTGCTGGTAGGACAGGGAAATATATCTAATCCAAACTGCTGGAGTATTTTGCATTGCAAAGTCCAGTCTGTGGGACCTTCCAAAATATTTTTAAAATTAAATTAATGTAGTATACATTTAATGATCGATTTTATTTGGTACCATGACATAAATACAGTATCTAATGCTCATTTAGTATTTTCTTTTCGGTGTCAACCTACATTGCGGGTCTGGACCCGGGTAGTTCCTAAGGACTCTGTTGATGGTCTTGAGAAGTGGATGTTCTTCGCACCCACAACCACCGCGGAAGTCGTCCAGATCCAACGCCCAGATCATCCCACCGCCTAGCCCCATACTCTTGATGTACTCAGACTTCTTTCGGATTTGGTCCACGTCGTCAAAGGACACCCACTGATTGCCTTTGAATGCATACGGACCCATGGCACCATACTTGTCTTGTACAACCGTCCATCCTCTGGTCTGGACGTAGTTACAAATCTACATGTTTATCAACAATTAGGAAATAGAAACATGTATGCGGTAAACAAAGTTATTCCTGCCTCGTAGTATGCCAAGAATCCAGCGCTTCGTGTAAACTCCCCTGCTGTAGCGCCACCTGAACTCTTCGAATTGAGTCCAGTGTTCTTAGAGTCAACGATTGTGAAGGATTGACCGTACATTGGCATTCCCATAACAATCTTCTTCCGGTCTGTCCCTTGACTGATCCAGTAGTTGATGGAGTAATTTGCATTGAAGAAAGGATTCTCACTCTCTGGGTGGTGGTAAAGTGGGGCGTTGTGACCTGTCTTCTTGTCCCACTGACCGTGGTAGTCGTAAGTCATCACAGCAACCCAATCCAGGTAGTGGCTCACAGTTGGGACGTCGTAACCTTAACATTTCAAATGGTTCAAAATGACCTTCCTTGGAACATTGATTTATACCTTCGTCGACAACTTTTTTATTTGGGGAGACAGCAGCCGAGAGGAGGAGACCCCTTGGTAGAAAGGCTTCCTTTAGTTCTCGTACTAGCGCTGCGAATGCAGCTTTGTCAGACTCTGGACCTTTATCACAATCAACTTGCCAGCACTTTGGATCTGAAATAGAGAAACATTACAAAGCAATTTTTAAATGTCTAAAGGCATGGGTTTTCAGTTTTTACATTCCCAATCCAAATCGAGTCCATCAAAGTCCCAAGTTTCGATGAATTCAATCGCATGCGCAATGAATAGTCGCCTTGCTTCTGGATCGTTTGCGAGCCGTGAGTACTTGTCACCTGGAATTCAAAAGTTAACGTTTTTCAACGATCCGTCAGCTGAGGATGGATGTTTTACCCAAGGAATCATTCCATCCACCAAGTGCTAGGACCACTTTGACCCCTCTTTGTCTCAGCTGAACTACTTGTTTGTAAAATCGATTGTCAATATCAGCCCATCCATCGTGTGGTCTTATGACCAAAGTTGTCGGGTTCAAAACTGCAAAGCCATAGGCGATGTGCGTACAGAGGTTGAAGTCAATGTCCTCTGGCTTGTACTTTCCGGCACCAGGTCTAAAATACATTAATAGTAGCTTATGTTGTATTTTTTAAGAGTCAGACACACCTGTACCAAGCCCAGTTTGTAAAGTAGCAAACGACTTT
This sequence comes from Pseudachorutes palmiensis, assembly GCA_009869845.1. Lineage (NCBI taxonomy): Eukaryota > Metazoa > Arthropoda > Collembola > Poduromorpha > Neanuridae > Pseudachorutes > Pseudachorutes palmiensis. The sequence goes on along the minus strand of VNWY01001158.1, from coordinate 17,737 downwards.
GTACGGAGATTCGGGAATGTTGATTATCGAATGAGGATTTTCCGGAAGTGGTTTTTCAGTTGGACACCAGTTGAGGCGGCACCATTCTGGGTCCTTTGTTGGCCTGACGGTTGTTGTGAACCTTGAAGGGCTCACAGTAGGAGGTCGATAAGTAGTCAACTCTGACGGATTGGTGTCAGGCGTCACCACTTCCACCACAGGTGGGGCTGGTGTCGTTACCGCCGGTCTGCTTGGTCGCTGAACAGGCTTTGGGGTTGTTTGTGTCGGCCTAGACACTGCGCCACAGTCTGAATTTCCAGGCCAATCACAGCGATCCTTAAAACAGAAATGTTAGCTTTCAGGTTAGGAACTTAAAACACGACTTACCAAATTCCAGACTGTTCCAGGTGGACAACGTTTTTCCACGTAGCGCCCAAACAGGCATTGGTAATATTTATTGCAGTCTTTATCATCAGCTCTGAACTGCTCATCACAGTGCTCAACTTCCTCCCCTCGTATTGGCACAAACGGCTTTGTTGCAGGCTTAACTGGTTTCTTGATCTGTGGCCTGTGTGGTGACCTTGGTTTTCCAAGGACGGATCTGATTGTAGTCAACAATGGCGACTCCCCTTGTCCACAACTGTTTCTGAAGTCGTCCAAATCCAGTGCCCAAACCATCCCACCTCCAAGGTTCAACTGTCGAATTAACTCCGATTTCTTCCTGACCATTGTCACATCGTCAAAGGAAACCCACTGATTCCCTTTGTATGCGTAAGGCCCCATAGCCCCGGTCTCATCTTGCACCACATGCCACCCATTCCGTTGGATGTTGTTGCAGATCTCGTAGTAGGCTAAGAAGCCAGATGCTCGTGTGTACTCCCCTGCCGTCCCACCTGCTGAAGCTGGTGCATTGAGCCCATGTTCTAATGGGTTCACGAGCGTGAATGATTGGCCGTAGAGTGGGATTCCCATCACAAGCTTCCGACTGTCGGTTCCTTGACTGATCCAATAGTTGATGGAGTAGTTGGCATTAAAGTAGTAAAAGTCATCCTCTTCGTGGAAGTACAAGGGGGCTACGTGACCTGTTTTCTTGTCCCATTGACCGTGGAAATCGTACGTCATAACTGCAAGTCAAAAACTGCCAGACTGCTCCAGAAACTCATAAAAGTGCGTTTAGAAATGTTTTACCTGCGATCCAGTCAAAGTATTTCGCCAAGGTTGGGACATCGTAACCTATTGGCAAGCGGAAAATTGAACGAAATGCTTCAGACTATTAGTACAGCAGACTCACCAGCGTCTATTACAGTTTTGCTAGGTGAAACCGCTGAACTCAAAAGAAGGCCTTGAGGTTTGAGTGCTTGACTCAGTTCACGAACAAATGCGGCAAAGCTCGGCTTGTCCGAATCAGGTCCGTTTTCGCATACAACTTGCCAACACTTGGGGTATTCCCAATCCAAATCCAGTCCGTCGAAATTATACTTTTGGATGAATTGGACAACATGTTGGATGAATTTCTGTCTAGAATTGGCATTGTTCACGAGCCTAAGATCAAAAATATACGTGCAACGTTTTTTCCATTTGGGTTCATTTAACAATTCAATAATAAACCTTACCTCGAATACTTGTCTCCTTCCGAGTCATTCCAGCCACCGATTGCAACTGTGACCTTCTTCCCTTTCTTTTTAAACTCAGTCACTTGCTCATAGAATTTGTTGTCTAGATCGGCCCAACTGTCGTGTGGTTTGATCACGAGCTGCTCATAGTCAAGCACAGCAAAGCCGTACACGATGTGTGTGCAAAGGTCAGGGTTGATGTTCTGAGGCGTGTATTTCCCCATACCAGGTCGGTACCAAGCCCAGTTGGTAAAATAACAGACAATTTTGTAGTCACCTGTAATCATAAGGTCAGCGATTGGAACTTTAAATGTTACTTTGTGACTTGCCTGACAAGTCAGAAGATGGCGGTCGAACGACTTCCATTGCAGGAGTAGGAGAAGAATCAATAATTGTGCTTTCAGAGGAGCTTGTAGGGTGGGTGATCCAAGGGAATGGCGCTGCAGTCGAGCTGCTTGTAGTTCCTTCCGTAGGTGACACAGTGACAGCGGTGGAAGGACTGCATTTGACATTGCTTGGCCAATCACAGACCTTCTTGTCCTCATTCCAGTGAAGCCCTGCTTGACACCGGAACTCAACCCGTTGGCCATGGACGCAGACATAATACATTTCACAGCTTCGTTTCGTCCCAGTGAATTCACCTTCGGAGCATTTGCTCTGGTCAAAGATATCTAAAGAAGGATTGATCAAACTAAAAAAGATTTTGTGCTTTCCCATGTATTGTACCATCGTTGACGATAATTTCGTTTTCTGTGCGAGGCTGACACCTTGCGTTAGTTGGCCAATCACAGAGTTTCTCTCGACTGTTCCAATGCAATCCAGGTCCGCAGGTTTGCACTTTCTTGACCCCATTTGAACAAAGGTAATACTGGTTACAGGTAGGACCATCGAAGAAATCACCTGCAATTCAAATTACATGTAAAGTCAGGTGCAAAACTTCTGGGCTTTTTCACCTGTAGAACATCCTCCTTCTCCACTTGCTACTGGCGTCGATGGAAGTGTCCAAGGAGTTGATGGAAGTTCCCATGTCGTGGAAGTTTCAACTTTTGATTTACATCCAGCAGTTTCTGGCCAATCACAAGCTTCCAAATTCGTATTCCAGTGAAGACCAAACGGACACTTCTGTGACATTTCTCGTTGTTGCGTGCAGACAAAGTAAGAATTGCAGTCTCTCGGATTTGGTTTTGTTTTGTAGTAACACTCCGTTTGACCTCCAGATGGCGTTGGTGCTGCTGTAGCTGAAATTCAATTTTTTTTTTACATTTTCTGTAACGTTTTACAAGAAAAATTAGAACTGTGGATATCTTACTTTGTATAGAAGGCTTTGATGTTTCTGGTTTTGGGAAGTTTGTACTTGGTTTTCCACAGTCGTTTCTCTTTGAACTGAACGGAATTCCTAAAAGTTCTTTACTGATTGTGCGCAAGAGTGGTTGATCCCCATTGCAACATTCATTGTTGAAGTCATCCAAATCCAAGGTGAATACAAATATCCCTCCGAACCCATTGGTCGAAACGTGCCTTGCTTTCCTCCTCACAGAGTCAATGTCGTCGTAGCCTACCCACTGATCGTCTTTGAACGCATAAGGGCCCCAACTGCCAGAACTGTCTTTACGAACAGACCAGCCATTGAACTTGACTGCAATTCATAAATTCACAAGTCTTTATAGCTGCCAATTCCATCAACCATCAAACCCACCTCTCTTGCATATTTCGTAGTAAGACAGCATCCCAGCTTGTTGTGTGGATTCCCCTGCAGCCCCTGCGCCTTCAGCCAAACTCCCCAGTGAATGGTCAAACTTATTTTCGAGTGTGTAGCTTTGTCCATAGAATGGAACCCCCATTACTAGTTTGGATCGATCAGCCCCTTGAGCGACGTAGTATTCCATCGTAAAGTTCTAAAAAGAATCACCCATTGAAAAGGTAAAACAGGTTTAAAGTCGTTAAAATGTTCACCGAGTTGTAAGTTGGTTTCATATCTTCTGAAGGTGGACCTTCGTACAAGGGCGAAAGGTGACCAGTGCGTGACTCCCAAGAGCCGTGGTAGTCGTAGGTCATCACTAATTCATGCCAAAGGTCATTCAAGTTAAAGTTCAACTTTATTCTTACCGTTTATAAAGTCCAAGTACTCGGACAGTTTAGGAATGTCGTAGGCTGCGTCAATCACTTCCTTGTAACCTGAGAGCGAAGCAGCGACGATGAGACCCTCTGCTGAGTAAACTGAACGAATATCCTAAGAAGCCAGAAAAAGGCTTTAAACTAAAATTAAAATTTTGTAAGTCAGTAAAGCTAACCTTGATGAGTTCCGTGAATGCGTATTTGTCACTTGGCGGTCCTTTGGCGCAATCGGATTGCCAACAAACCGGGTAGTGCCAGTCAATGGACACTCCGTCAAGGCCGTATTTGCGAATGAACCGTAAACTCTCTCGTGCAAACATCCTTCGATTTGATAATGAATTCGCAAGTTTGCTGTACTTGTCATCCTCAGAGTCAGACCAACCTCCAAGTGCCACTAATACCTTCAGGTTTGGATTCTTTTGCTTCAGTCCAACAACACGTTGAATCAGTCCTACGCACAGTTGTATAATCAAGCAAAACTCTTTAGATTGTGGTTAGAACTTACGTTTGTCGACATCAATGGCTGGGTCAGTTTCCTTCAGAGCGAGAGTGACTTTGTCGTAAGTTACAAAAGCATATACGACATGGGTGCAGAGGAAAGGATCGATATTCTCAGGTTCGTAGTGTGCACTTCCTTTCCTGTACCAAGCCCAGTTGGCAAAGTAGCAAATCACTTTAGGCTGGGAAGTTTCATTCCGTAGAAAGTAAGGTGTCGCTATATCGAGTCCTTGGGGCAGAGCTTCAACTGCAGCCCGGTTGAAACCAACAGCGTCCCCTCCTGCCTTGAGCAAGTCCGAATTCCCAAGAGCATATCCGGCATGATGTCCTTGCGCATACTCCAGGCTCACTGGCCTTGGAATAGCTTCAACTTGCCCTCTTTGGAATCCAACAATTGACTGACTCGCAACTTTCTTTGTCGTCGGCCAGAGCCTTGAGACCTTGATAGGAGGAAGAGAATCACCTACTTGATTTTGGTCATTTTGAATCACAACTGTGTCTTCATCTGACGCATCTGCAGGAGTCTTGAGTCCATTAATGACCACAGCATCATTCTCCAGGAATTTACTTTTCTCTTGACTTTTATCTTGGAATTTCTTCTGATTCAAACTGCCTCCTTGAACTTGTTGGTAGTTATGGAGCTGATGGTTCAACGGAAAGAGTTGGAGGTGGAATGTTTGTTGATGAGGGTTGGCAAGTGAAGACCAGAAATGGTGGACTTGAGCATGCGCCGGTTGGAATTGGTTGACATTGTTGTATTGGAGGTTGTGGTTGGGAATGGTTGGCCATTGGAAGATTTGGTTGGCCGGTGACCTCCAGCAGAAGGCCAGAAGAACAAGGGCAATGACTTGGTGGTTCATTTGAGTGCCCACACTCATCAATCACCTCCTCCTGGACAGGTGGGATAAAGTAATAAAGTCACCCTGTGTGGGAACATGGAAATCCAATTAGCATTTGTTGTTTTCAAGACGCTATTCTTAGCCAAGTTCTTTTGTTGTGGTCAATGAGATCTGATCACCGGGCATGACTCAACCAACACCCACAATCTATTGTCTCAACAATGAAAACATGAGAACTTATTTGCCAATTCGGACATTGACCGGGGAGGTATGGTGGAGAAACGAGCAACGCATCATCAGAGTTCCCAATTTAACCAAGAGCCAATTAGACTTAAACGTTTGATAAGCGGTTGTGGTTTTTTTCCTTTTCTTGTGAATCCACTGCAACAATGGCAATGCAGTTTGCATAATGAGCGTTTATGTTTACACGTTAAAGCTTTGTTGTAAGTTTGAACTTGCACTTGTCAACCTTGACTCGAGGTTGCATTGCTCCCTCGAGTTTTACAACTGATTTGCAATTTAAATTTAAAGGGAGTGCGTGCTAATTGGTATTTTATTTAGCCAGGTGTCACTTTCATGTCCACTTAATTAAAGACATGTCGCCTCCTGTCCTGTGTGCGCAAAAGCAAAGCTAGGTTGATGACACTCTCTCCTATGTTGGAATCCAGTTGGCTCAACGCCACTCCCTCCAGTCCAGAATTAATTCAGACTTTTGCAATTACTAATTCACAACCGGAATGCAAGGGATGAGGGGCGGGTTTAATTTAATTGAAGACTGCAGAGAGGCCAATGACTGGTTGGTTGTTTGGCGTAGTTGTAATTGAGCTCTTGCCAAGTAAGCTGGATGTAATTGTAACAAAGAGGGAACTGGTTAAGCAAGGGCAAGGTGCCTATAAGCCCCTTTGCGTCCCGTGTTGAGCACGATTAAACGGGTTAATCGAACGATTAATGATCCCTGTCACTCACTCCATTCAACAACTCACCACTCATCCCCTTCAAATCAAAAACCAATTGTGCTCCAGAACTGACCAACACACATGGAAATAATACAAAAGAAAATGGAGGTCACTGGACTCTATGCAAGCATTCCACAATGATTAATTGCATCTGCATTATACGTTGAAGGTACAAGCGGAATTCTGGATTAAGGGCCCCGCATTTGCATTTCTAAACCTGTTCCTGCCTACTCTGGCATTCGGATTCAATTAGAAGTCAAAGGAAGAAGGGCCTTAAAAACGTCAAAGCAGAAACTCTGCTGGATATAAACAAGATGGACGATCTGCTGGAATGACCATTTCCTCTACTGCATTTGGGAGTTCCTTAATTGCCTGTAAATCAGTTGGAATCAGAATAATTAAGAAGAACTGGACTCTGTGTAAATTAACAATTGCGTGTGAATAACACTACTCGAGATTCTTATCCTGTCACTCAATTCCTTTTGCATAACAATGGGCTATGCGTAACATGATAATTTTAATTCCACTGTTTAATTCTCCTACCGGAAGTCAGTAGAACAAACGGCATGGCTAATTACACAAACGCACACTGCTCCTTAACATGCAAATGAAAATTACAATGCCCCAGGAATCCAGGAACAAAGTTTGTGCGTGTAATGGCTACTTTACAGGTTGACAACTTACAGGTGGCTTTGCAACAAACTGCTTTCTATTGTTTACGCTAATTGCTTATGCACAAATCCACCTTGAGAAAAGACCTGGACACTTCTGAACTTCGTGTTAAAAAATATCCATTCCAAGCTCATCATGAAAAATAGCCATGCGAAGAAGTCATTATGATTACATTGATTGAATTCTAATTTGATTTTTCATTAGCAAAGCCTCAATTAAGCTCCTGTCAATTCTGTCTTCATGTTTTGTCAATTTTGGAAGATTGCCGTGGTAGAGGTTGCCGTCGGTTGAGAGCAAGTGGCTTTCTCCTTATTGCTTTCTGTGCAAAGTGAAAAGTTGATTGAGTTACCTGTTGATGTTTTTCAAAAGGAAGGGGTGAATGCCATGTCCTCTGCTAATTAATGTGATCTCTGCAAATTGTTGTTGTAATTGCGATTCCTGACTCGTTTAGTGAGTTGCTGTTGGAATAGTGGATGAGGGGCTTCTGTTGAACTTCCAGCTTCAGTCCCTTGCTCCTTTGGCTTTTGATCCAGCGGAGATGCTTTTCGGGATCCGACTGACTCAGAATCTGCGGAGATGCTTTGTTTTTACTTCCCTTGGGATCTTGAATGGATCTTGTTTTGACGAAAGGAAGAGTAAAGAGTAAAAGTGGAGATGACTTGGGCATCTTGTTCCTGTAAACAAGAGAATAAAACGATTTCAAGGACTCCAGGGGCATCAACCAATTGATCACTCAATCAATGAACCTTAGTAAAGTACCCTTCTGCACCACACCCAAGTCAAATAACCTCATAAACTGGAGGTGTCACAGCAGCGTCTCCATTTTAACTCAGGCAGCAGGGGGTGCCAAATCAACCTCTCTTTTATATGAGTCAAAGCCTTATTCCTTCATTCCTAATGGACTTTTAATCAGAATTAAGGGGTACAAAGGATACCTGTCTTTGAGTTTTCTTCTCAATGATTAATGGGACCAGATCAATAAGTAATTCTGATTAAAAGGAACGAAGATTACAAAGAGCAAAAAAATGCAAAGCAGAGTAAGCAAAGATTCCTGTGTGTGGCTCCAGAGTCAGTAGCATTCGATGAAGAAGAACCAGTGCAGGGTCTGTGTTTGGACCTACGTCTGCTGAGCTTGACCGTCTGCTACTAAAAAATAAGCACCGCCATTAATTTAATGATTTTTGTCTAAATTATGAATTTTCACCTTTCTGGTCCAGAACGAAAGTGTCCAGTCACGGCCCAGGCTCGTTCCATGCTTGTATACTGTTCCATGCCTCAGACAGCTATTTCTGAACAAATGCAAAAATGGAGGAATTAAATTTGCTGTACTAATTTTTAATTAATCTTCGCTTTCAGTCGCTTACGGCGTCGCTTACACTGCGTTCTTTGGGAACGCGTCCCCAAGTAGCCAATCGGCAGAGGTTAAAAATGGCCACCCAATAGGACTGACTTTACATCCAATCCTTTTAAACATGATTACTTTCTCGATTAATTAAAAAATGTTGATTTTCGATGAATTTTAGAGAGGACTTTACAATTAATTGGAGCCCTTTAAAATAAATCTCACTTGGTACAAAAAGCTCAGGGTGAAGAAATTGGCGGGAAAATTCTACTAAAATTGTTAAAAAAAAGAGAAAATAAAAAGAGAAAGTTTCAATGCATAAAAAAGTTTCAGGCTTTTCGATTTTGATTAATTGATTAGATTACTTAAACTAATTGAGGTCAATGGCTACAAGTGGAGGTGTGCCTATACCAGTTTCTACCGAGGAACTCCCACTCGAGCTCCTTCATGGGGAATTAGTCTGCAGTGGGATCCTACTCTCAAATCAAGGAGACACGGTAAGCTCCTTCGGTATAATTGATTGACACTGAAGGGATTAGTAATTGAACTGTACTTCCAGAATGAACTACTGTCCAAACTGGAATTCATTGGATTTAATACGGGATATCGCTTAATCGAAAGGTAACCGAGAAAAAGCTTCAAATGTCAATCAAATGGTCTCCTGTACACTGTTGTTTGTCGTGTCATTTTCAGACTGCTAAGGGACTCTCCGAGATTCAAGGATGAACTGGATACGATCAAGTTCATATGCAAAGACTTCTGGATGGCGATCTACAAGAAGCAGATTGATAACCTTAGAACCAATCATCAAGGGACTTATGTCTTGCAAGACAATAGCTTCAAATTCCTATCGAAAATCTCTGCAACTAAACAATACTTGGAGCACGGGCCAAGGGTGAGGGTTTTTAGTTTGTGAAAGACTCTAATTTGGAAGTAGAAGTTAATTGATTGATTTTTCTAGTTCTTGTCCTACACTTGTGGAGTGATACGAGGAGCTTTAGCAAATCTTGGGATTGCTTCAGTCGTTGTTGCAGAAGTGAGCACAATGCCCTCATGCCGGTTCCACATTACAATCCCAAGGGCAGCATAGTGATACACATTCCACAGTACTCAAATGCATTTGCTATTTATTGACAGCGTAAAATAACATAAAGATTTAATAGCGAATAATTCATTGAGAGACGAGCCAGGTAAATGTAAAATCAAACACCTTTTGAATATCCATGTTCAACTGCTATAGTACGGAAGCATATAGCACAACAGTGGGAGTATTTTAGGCGAATTTGTTCAGAAGCCTTGTGGTCGGGCAGGAATTTTGCTGGGCTTGTGGGACTCTCCCAACTCCTCGTGAAACTCTTTGAAGCACCGAGAACAGAAAATATCGTCATCACATTCCTTGCACATTATGGTTGCTCGCTTTTCTTCACAGATTCGGCAGCGTTGTTCATAATCCTGGAAGAATGGAAAAAAATCCTAATTATTCTACCCTATCTTTGGAAATCAATAACTCACAATATCTTCTTCTTCATCTTCGGAACTTCCATGAATGGAAACTTCAGCCTCATCATCGGATCCACCTTCCTTTGAAGCCTGTTTAGTTTCCTTCTCTTTTGCCTCAAGTGCGGCTTCGGCCAAATACTGGAAACGAAATGAAAGCATGCTTCTCAAGTCATAATTATAGGGAAATTAAGCTTAATATTCAACTCACGCGTTGCATAATTTCATCCACCTGTTCCTCTTCTGTTTTTGCTCTTTCCAGAACATGCTTTTTCGGACTTTCTGAGGGAGAGCTCGTCGCTGACACTTCTTCCAGTCCCTTCAATTTAGCCAGGCGTTGCTCAATATCTTCCACAAGATTCTCCTCGTATTTCTTCTCCAGATGAACTTGGTTCGTAATACGAGCTACCAAGTCATCTTCGGTTTCGGGCTTTGTTGTGAGAGGAACGTCGTTTCCAGTATTTGCAGAGGCAGGATCGTATGTTTGGTCTGAAATGATATTCAATGAAATGCAACTATTACTTTCCAAAAGCTTTTACCTCTAAGCCTGGCTAATCGCGCCATCACTTCTTCGTCTGCTGTTTCTGACTTGCGTCGTCGTCCAACCCCACGGAGTTCTTCCAATCGGTCGACAATTTTTTGATCGTCAATCGAGAGCCCTCGCTTCAGTTCACTCACTCGGTTTGTCTCTCCTCTGTAGAGCGTAATAGGAGGCTTCCCAGGGTCGTCCAGTGACTCAAGACTACAAAACAGAGAAAAATCATTTCTCCACATGAAAGGTCAAGGTGATAAGTTAGAGCTGTCGCTATGCGTCATGTTCTACAGGTCCTACACTTCCATCGCCTTCGTATTCAAGCTTCCTTCCGTGTTTTCAGTGGACAAGGAATTCTGGGCTTCCAAGTAGCATTTCTGACAGACAACCTGCGTGTCACTCTTTCCAGATGTCTCGGCATCAATGGCAGCAGTAATTTTGAAACGGATGCACTTCTGGCAATAAGAGAAACCACATTTTGGACATCCGACCTAAAAATGGAGATTTAAAAGTGAAGGATAATAAATCCAGGAGTCTCATCTATCTGTTAAGTACTTTTGGACTTTATACTTACGTTTTTCTTCCAGAACCCGAATGATTCAGCACATCCGCTGCAGGAAGTCATTATGGCTATGTGGAGACTTGACGTGGATGTTTGAATTAATCCAAGATTCTGCCTGTTCAATTACTCTAGCTTTCCTTGTTAACAGCAACTGTGTCTCCGTCTGTCTTCTAATGATGAATTGAGGGTGACTCATTCATCAACTGTTTTGGTTTTATTTTATTGAGTTTGAACAGGTCACCTGATTGAGGGGCTCCTCTTAATTCCGCGCCCTTTTCCTTCACTCCCCAAGGACACCAACCTCCTTTCTCCACTTTCACAGCTAATTAAAACAGACACTTGCACAAGTCTCTTACACCCAACACTTTTTCTCTCATTCACCCAGTAGTTTATCATTACCGCTTCATCCTTATTTATTAGAAAATTATTAATCAAAATATCACAATAAAGAAGAGCAGTCTCGTTTTAGAATTTTTAAGATGAAAAAGAAAAGTAGAATCACAAATTGTACTGTGATTTAACTCAATTCTCTCTCAATTCATTTTAAACAGAATTTACAGATTTAAGAAATACATGATTACCACACTTTTTATTGTCTATTTTAGTTATGGTTTTTCCCATTGGATTATTTCATTTGACGTAAATAAACATTGCAGCCTTTAAATATACCCTAAAACCTGGACGATAAGACGCGGCTTATCTATGGTTGTTTGACCTGGAGTCCAAAAATTACTTAAAATTGACCTCTTTATTGATTTCGGATGCTCCAATGTCCGTCTTTTAGGGTTTTAGGGTAGACTACATTTAATTAAATTATAATTATTATTCAGTAGTTTCTAACTTAGATGAAAGCTGTGAAATAAAAACTTATTTTAATCGGAAGTTGGATAAATGATGTAAGTGGAAGTTCGGTATCGTGGTATCAGGGATACCGGGAGAGACGGATCATAAGGTCACGGCAAAAAGTTGACCTTTGTAACGGAAAATATCCCGGATAGCGGGTAGAAAATACGTTTTTCACCGAAAATTGCTACTGTGTGTTGTGCATGTGTCTGACTTTTGAGAAGTGGGAGAAAGTGTCTCTTTATTTGTGTGAATTGGTTGCTTTCTCCCTGGGAGTGAATGAAGAGCCAAACCCATTTGCCATTTGTTGTTTATCCTGCCGAGTAGGAGGGTAGTTTGAGTGAAAGTGGTTCTGACTCATCCATCAATCCACCAATAATTGCCCATTGTTGCCCATCGCCCCACCACCAACACACCACCTGTCACTGATCCTTTCTTTCTTTATCATCATCATCAATTGAATGACTCCACCAGGCATGGAGGAACTCAAGTTCGAGGCTCCGCTAGCACAGTTCGAGACAGAGGATATGGCTGACCTATGCTCGGAAATAGACTCAAAAATCAACAAGGGAGAACTGAGCAAGAGGGACTTGGAAACACTACAGAAATGCCTGGATGCAGACAACAACGATGTCACTGGCTTCATGGGAAACAGTCTAGAACCAGTATCAGGCACTTTCAATGAAGCATTCTCTGGCTCTCTGGAAGACCTTGTCAACACATTCGATGAGAAAATCACCAAATGCTTCAGGAACTATGATGAAACGACAGAGAAACTGGCACCTGTCCAAATGAGAACACAGGAAGAACTACTGAATGACTGTCAGTAAGTAATCCCTCTTAGGTGTACTAATTGGGAATAACATGGATTACATCAACGTCAAATTTCTACCTCCATTGGGATCTGAATGAAACATTTAGGGTTATTGAATGGATTATGTTAAAAATTCAGTTGGGCCTTGGACCAACCCAACCTCGTGATGGTTCGTTAATGTCGCTAACTTGAAGAATGGGCTACAAAATTCAATAATTTAAGAAATTCGATTCATTTTCCAATGGCCTTGGAGTCAATTACATTTCCCATCTGTTTCCATCACAGAATCCTTTTAGAACTTTGTATGGTATGGATATAAAAAAGTATATCCTTGTAAGGCAACTTGTCGGCTGTGTTGAGAATTGAAAGCCTTGCGAAGAAAGCCAGTGACGCCGTGAATTTTTTTTGCCACGATGGGATAATTTATTTTGCTCACGCCAACGGCTTTCACCGACGCCTGCTAAAACCAGTCCGTTACCAAAACCGTGTTTGGAATTTCTAATTTGGATTACTTTCATGTTGAATTGTCTGTTGCAGGATGTGGTGGACAATAACTGGGAATTATGGAAACATTCTGCCGATTGACTGGTCAAAGACATACACAAGGAAACTCCAACTTCCAACGTTGAATCTAAATGTTCAGGTAAACAGGCACTCTGGACACTCCTGCTTAATTTAATTACATAATTAATGTCCGGACTTTCACTCAAGTTGACTCCAGCTCAAGAGAAAGGAAGTGGGATTGACATTTAACGTGAGTGGTTGAATGTCGTGACATTTAATTCCCAAAGGAGTTGACAAAATGCGTTTTTCCGACCTTGTTCCCTTCCCCTGGAATTCTCATTTTTAGTTCTGAATGGATGTGTATTGAATGTTAATTCTTTGTAATTAAAACAGGGGAAAGCGGATGAGGATGACAATACATTCAGTGATGAGGATGAAGCCGTTTCCAATGACTTGGACATGCATTCCTTAATTCTCGGCCGGGCTCATGAAATCGGGCCGGAACCACCGACTGCAGATGAAGTTATTCGAGAAATTGATTACATGATGCAAGTTAGCGAGGTGAGGCAGAGTCATTTCCATCGGCACCAAATAAATACACGCAACCTGTTTCCTTTTCGGTCTCATTTACTTTGACAGGAGCACGGGCCATTTGGCAAAGCCTCTGCTCATTACTCTTGTTTATTTCCAGGATTCCACTCCAGCTTCAGAGTTCTGTTGTTCCGATGACTCTGGAGCATGCAACTGTCAAGGGAAATTGGAAACTCCAGGGAGGAAGAAATGTTCTGCTCCGTTCTATCAAGAAAGTAAGACAGGCAGACATTAACGTAGATCCAGGAGATAAAGAACTTTAATGTGGACATTATCCTTTATTCTAAGAACTGGAGATGTTGCCAGTGTGTGAGTTGAACGAAGTCCTGATGGAGATGGAATCTCAGATCAAAGAGTACTCGGAAACACTTATTGCGGAACTTGCTCACCGTGATGAGTTGGAATATGAAAAGGAACTCAAAAATTCATTCATCTCTCACCTACTCGCTGTTCAAACAAAACGACGGCAGCATAATTTGGACCGGAAGAAGCAACAAGGCGGGGGAACTGTTGGCAGCAGTGGGATGGGGCCGGGAGCTTGTAATGCCAACGGAAATGTCATCGATAAACCAACGGTGAATGGGAGTCTGCAGTCTAAAGTAACAGTAGAACTTATTTAAAAATGAGCAGTGTTTAATACAGGCTTTTCTTGACATTTTTTCAGTATTTGACAACCGTCATTCCGTACCATGCGACAAATGGACCTCCAGCTAATGCAACGCTTCAAGTTCTCATAAAAAGTATGACGCTGTGACATCCAAAAGTTTAAAGACTTAAAATGTTTTTCTTAATTCCAGTTTTGAAAGCAATCGAACAAGACAGCCCTGCCGTTCCGACTCTCCTCACAGACTACATCCTCAAAGGTAACCTTTGATTACCTTTGATTAATTGAAGAGGTAACTAATTGTATTTTGCTTTCAGTTCTCTGTCCCACCTAAGATGTTCATTCAATGAGTCTCTAGGCATATACAATCAAACGCTACTCTCTAAGCAGACTGTCAGTTGCAATTTGCAATACCCTTGGATTCCAATCTTTCAATTGATGTCGTTCCTTTTGAACAATGCTTTCGATGGGATCATCCTCTCAATCTTTCCTCTCAAGACAACCTGCTCAGCTTCAACAGTGTGACTACGTTTGAGAAGCTGCCACTCCTAGCTTTCCCTAATGCAGCTGCGCCCTTTGCGTATTATAATTAGGACTCACTTGTATTCCTAGACGAGCTTGGGATCTGGAACATTTGAAATTTCCAGATGCTTTACAAGGAATTGTTTTCCAGTCTCCTTCACTTAATATCCAGTTCCTGCCTAGAACCTTGTAACATAGCTCTTTAGCTAACTTTGAAGCCTGAAGTTGATCACAGAATCTAGTCACTAATTAGAATGTAGAAGGCTGCTTTCTCTGTTCAATTTGACACCTCTGTGGAATCATAATTGTTTCTACAATTGAATCTACAATTAACTGTAGTTGGTGTGCCATGACTGAACGGAGCTTTGGAGCGACGGTGCAGGATGTATTTTAAACATCCAAGAATAACAATCTCAATTCAACATTTTGCTTAACTTGCGTTAACTTTGGAAATAATTTAGCTAGTCTTTCTGAATCTGAAACAGATTCCACTTTTGTGTTCATTTCCAACTTGCTTTCATCCATGTTTTCTTTTGAAAACAAATTGATATTTTCGTTCGTGATACTAACTCAAATGTTTTAGTTTAACGGGAGCCTCGGAGTTAAGAAAGGCAGTGAATGTTTTCAGTTGAACATTAGCAATGCTATTAAAATTGTATGCAGCAAAATTAAAGTGAATCATTCTTGAAAGATGGCAGGATTGTACTGCATGATTTCTTAAAAGTGTTGTGTAATTAAAACTTTAAAATTAAAGTGACTTTAGTTTGAGCTAACAGCNGTGTAATTAAAACTTTAAAATTAAAGTGACTTTAGTTTGAGCTAACAGCGTAATTTGTACATAAAAGAGGAAGATTGCTATAGGAAGGAAAAGGAATATGGTGAACTTTCGTTGTCTTTTGAATCTTTCAGTTGAGCGATAGATTGAACGGAGCAAAATCGTAGTTTGGTGGTGGTGGTGGGATTGGTGGTGGGTCTTGAGGGATAGCCAGACCTTCAATGTCCAGAAGTCTCAGTTTTATCTCCATGTGAAGCAGAATGTCCAAGTCAGACTTTGCCTCTTTGCTTTCCATTTCTTTCCCTGAGAAATTACAAACGTAGAATCGGTATGGCAGATACAACCAGTTCTTATTACCCAGCAATGCGTTGATTCCGTCAGTCCATAGGTCAAACGTCTTCTCATCTGGAGCGACAAAGTCAACAGTTCGCAGGGGCTCCTTTTCTTGGACTAAACTGAAGGGATAAACACCGGCACGATTTTTCCTGTAAGTTAAAACACAATTGTTGAAGTATCGGGTTTGTGATCTACATGATTGGATTTGGACTAGAAATGGATTTTTAACTCACTTTGTCTCTTTCATGTGGGGACAATCTTTCCCAGTGAGGAGCTCCTTGATTTCAATAATTGGGAGTTTGTTCGGTAGTGCTTCTGGCATTGGACTTGCCTTTTCCTCACACTCTCCGTAATGAAATGTTTTTTCGTTTGGAGATAACCGGCAGAACCAATACTTTTCCTTCAGTCTCTGCAAAGAAAAATAGTCATAAGAACTATGCATGCAAACAATGTTATGGCGTCTAGAACTGGAAGCAAAGGTGTATTGCGAGCCTTTCTCCAGAAAAGCAGTATTAGGTGCGCATGTGCTGATAAAAACGAAACGTTGGATTAGTTAAACTGGGAAGAGAGGAGAGAGTGAAAGTGAAGAAGGAATGACCAAAATCCAATGTACCTTTAGTGTGTTGGCACTCGCACTTACCAATCCCTTCGAGGCGTATTTGTTAAATCGAGTGCCAGAAATTAAATAGTTTATCCGGTTCTGCTTGATCAGGGCTTGGATTTCTGGGATCAATTTCTTCCGCAATTCTTGAATTGGTTTAGCCTAGAAAGATTAGAAAATATGACGCGTTCTTTCACTTCTGCTGCACTCACGCTGCACATGCGCTCACCTGGAGTTCTCCTTCCTCACGACTTGACCTTTCCTCAGCCTGGAGTCTTCGTATTTCATGGAACGAGAGAGCATGCAACTTGTCCTGAAGTGCAGAGAAACTTTGCGGCACGGTTTCCAAAGTCCTCCGTATCTGCTCTCGCACAACGTCAAAAACTTTGTCAAAATCCTCCACCGTTGCACGCATTTCCTTCCAAGTCTTTGTCACGAGTTGAATACAGATGCAAAATACTTCTTCAAATGGCTTTTCCTAAACCATATGTCAGAATTTATTTTTTTAAGGTCTGAAATGTCCAACTTACGTGTTGGAAAAAGAATGGATAGAACCTTCCTTCTTGGTCACGAGGTGGTTCCCCAACACGAAGGATGTCGCACAAAACATTGGTAAGGGCAATTGAGGCACGTGCAAGTGGAAGCAGGAAATCATCTCCTGCTGCCCTGTAAGCACATTCCATGACGAGTTTGCTATAAGTCTCAGTGTGAGTGTGGGCCAAATGATACCTGAAAAATCAAAGTTTGTGTTGACAAATCATTGCAAATCCTCATTTACATTTTCTGTTTCATTTACAGGGAATCCAGAGCGAGAATTCCAGGTGGCGTCACAGCAAAGTCTTGTGATGGGTTGACTTCATTTTTGAATCCCAATTTCTTGTAATCTCTTTTCGAGGAATTTGGGTCTGGCTTGTCTTTTCTTGTGCTGCTGGAATCCCCACTTCCGTCTGAGGGTAAAAACCCAAAGTCAGAGTCGAATGCAATTCGACAAAGGTCCATGATCCTCTTCGCCGATGATTCCTTAAAGAGAAATGAATTAAAAATACAGTTGGTTAAATTAAATCTCAACTGTACTTGTTGATCAGCAGCAGTCATTTTCCGTTCATCCAATAAATTCAAGAGTAAAGTCTGGAGGACGTAGAGTTGGTGGTTAGTCTCAGCAGGTCGCTCACCCGACCGGTTGACCTGAAACAAAGAATTTTAGCTGAGCAACCGCTAATTGACGTAAACTTACAACTTGATTCAAAACACAGGCTCGATAACTTTTTGAATTTAGAGTTGCGGCCAAGTGCTTCCGACGGGATGACTCTGCTTTCGTCAGCAGGGCATTAATCAACGACAAAATATTTTGTTGGACATCGCGATCTGGACTGTTTAGATGGTGAATCTGATGGTCGATAACATTTAAAAATTGTTTTCGATTCACTTCAAGTTTGGCGAAATTACCAACGTAGGAAGTGTCACTTCCTTCTCAATTTGGTCATATGCAGAGCCACTCAATACTGCATTCTCCAGCACCTAAGAGCATTTAAACAAATTAGC